>QGSO01000185.1:458414-725201 GCA_011037825.1 Carya cathayensis
GTATTATCATCTATCTCAACATAGGCTCGACAACTGGAACAAATAAAAGTAGACTTGTCAATTTTAATGATCTATTCATATGAGGAAATTGTTATATCAGAAGTTACAAAATTAAAATATGAAGGAAACATATATACCGTGGTTGTGCGATGCTCATATGTTTGCATTGATAACATAAGAATTTATCATTATAGGCATATCCCGTTCCTTTGTTGCATCCAATATAGGACATGTAGAAAAATATCTGATGGAGATCAACTACAAATATTTGTCCACGAATCCAAAAATTTGGTTTCTATATGAAAAATGAAAACATACATGTGTATAAAGTGGATAGTGTATCATATTTATATACATAAAATATAATAATAAAATTGCAAAAGTAGAACGTTACTGTCATAGGTTGTAAAGCCTTCAGGAAAGCAGCAACATCATCAATCTTTATTATAGATTGAATACTAACACTTGAGGCTGATGCTGATGAAACAGGTACTCTTTTTTCAACAATTTCTTCAAGTAGTGATTCATTAAGTGTTGCCCTTAAAATTTATATATAAATTGATAAGAATAGAAGAAACAAAATAAAACATAACATGAATATATATTTTTATATATGTTAATAGAAATATATTACCATTGTCGCAACGATGTTGTAATATAAATAAAAGGTTCAATAGTAAAAACACTTTTCGGTCTTGACGAAAGAGATAGTCCTGCATCGTGATGATATATTAGCAATGTCAAAAATATAAAGTATATAAGAAATAAAGTAAATGTTATTTAATAAAAATATCATTATAAGAGCCAACTTTTAAACGTGTGGCAAGAATCTCTGGTTTAGCTCCAATAAGATTTGAAATTGTTTGACATTCATCGCGTACAAATTGATTCCACATTGTAAGACGAACATGTATAAGGCTGTAAAATTAAGGAAATAATATGTAAGAATATAATATTGAGATGTAATACATGAAATATATTAAAATAAAGTGTTAAAAATAATCTATAATAGTTTTACCTTTGATCGATTATATATATTTCTTGAATCAATGTAGGCTTATGTGCTATAGTTATCTCTTTAGGTGGGTCAATGTGTACAGCAACAGCCAAGAGATCTAAAAACAAAAACAGAAGAAATGTGTTAGTTATAAAGGAAAAAAAATTATGAAAGAAAATGACATGATGAAGTAGAAATGACCTATTTCAGCATTTGTGTCTTTGTAATTGTGTAAGTCAGTGAAAGGAATAAATTTGTATTCAGGTGGCTGCAAAGCTTCATCATCGTCTGGTATATCTTCAACAATTGTTTTATAATTGAAAATCCATTGGTACTTATGTGCTTCAGTTTTATATTTTAGATCTAACAGTTTCACATACGTGTTGCTGATGTAGTAAGATTGAAATATGTATAGTGTATCATCACGTAAATCGATGTCGTTGCCAAATATGACTGCCTGCAGCCGATTGTCTTGTAAAGCATAATACATAATGTTTAAAATATACATAAAATATATTGTAAAACAATGTTTTGAGATTAAAGAAATATAATATTTCTGAAATAGAATGAAAACAAATATGTTTTATAAGGTATATATTAAATTTATTAATATAATTTTTACACTAATCGAAGATAAAAATTTTATTTTTAGAAATTATAAATATATGACATCTAATACCTTGGGATCAATTAATGTTAACTTCTGATAATTTTTTGTTGAACCTTGAGCAGTACGTTTTGGTGATTTCTTACTGACAATCATTTTTATCTTCAAATCCTTTGTACTCGGAGTAATATCTTCGATTGATTGATAGACAGTCCGCATCTTGATGGGTACCTATGCATAGAATAAAATTAACCATATTTGAATATGATATATTAATATATCATATTAATATATTAATCTTGATATATTAATAACCCATATATTTTTATATACATATTTGAATAACCCATATGTCTTTGTAAATAATTAATCGATTCTGAGGAATATATATGCATTTCTATTTCATTTCATTTCCTATTTCATTTCATGTCTTTGTAAATAAAATAGAGTTTGAGTTTTATTTAGCCCATTGCATTTCTATTTCATTTCCTATTACTTAGTTATTTTTAAGTTAATCTCCACTGTTGGATCTAGGTTAGGAACCCCTAGATGTATGGCTAGGATTTAGTCCCCCAAAATTCTAGATTTCCCTCTCCCTCTTCTCTTTCCTCCCATCCAGCCGTTTCCCCCCCTCTCTCTTCGATTCCCTTCGATTCCCCTTTTACCAACGTCATCTCTGCGCAGCCAGCCAGCCACTGTGACGCTGCCATTGACCCACCATCTCCACACCCTCACGACACCGCCAGCCACCCTTTCACCTCTGATTGATCTCCCCTCACTGCAGACCTCTCTCCCTCCCCCTGAAGCCACATCGTAGCCCATTTCTCTCTCATTCCTCAATTTTCTCTCCATGCTGCCACCATGAGTCATTGTGGGTCACCACTCTTCCTCAGCCCCCCACTCTCTCTCACTGTTGATCTGCCCCTCTTTCCCTTTTAGATCTCACTTGATCTGGTGCGCTAATGGCGTGCACCACCTCCAGCCATGACCATTGCTACCCAAGACCCTTAGTCACAACCCCATACCACCACCATACCCTAGCCAGCCTGAGGCCTCTATCTCCCTCTCCTCCCTCAATCGGCCTCTAGCACACATGCACACACCCCTCTCCACCGTGCATGGCCTTGCTGCCACCACTGTTAGCCCCCTCTCCCACCACATCACGCCATAACCACCCCTCTCCATCTCCCTTCCCAATCTCTTCAGCCATGGCCATCACCACGGAAAAACCCTAGCTTAGCTCTCCTCCGATTCCACTATCATGCATAGCCCAAACCAGCAGCTTTTGATGCCACGAGACCTTGCCGGATAGCAAGAGACACAAGCTTTTACCCCCTCACTATGGTATAATCTCTATCCCCTTACATTTAGAATTGTTGTGTTTGTGAAGCTGAAATTGGAATGGTACTGTGATTGTGTTGTGTTGTGAATTGTGAATGGAGTAGCAGTGATGCAGCGATGTAGTTGAAGTGTTAGGCACTATTGTGTAGTTGTGTTGTGGTTGTCAGTAGTGTGAAGTGACGGGATTAAGTTCGAAGTGTTGGTATGGTTGTGCTTTGTGAAGTGTTGGGATAAGCCATGTAGTTTGAAGTGATTGAATGTGGTGTAGTCATGAGGTGGTTGTGCTTTGTGAAATGTTGGGATGGTTGTGTAGTTGTAAATCATGTTTCGGGATTATGTAGTTTGAAGTAATGGGCTATTATGCAGTGTGTGATGTGATTGTGTTGTGGTTGCGCATAGTGTGAAGCAATGGAATTGGCTGTGTAGTTGAAGTGATAAGCATTATTCTGCAGGTTGTGTTGTAGTTGTGCGTAGTGTGAAGTGACATAGTGTTTTGCCTTATGATGTAGTTGGTGATATGGCAGTGTGTTGTGTGAAGGATGGGTTGATTGCGTAGTTTGTGTAGTAGCCGGATGCCATGTGTGATGGGGCCACTATGTAATTTGGAAGTGGCTGTGAGCTATGCAAAGTGATTGAATGTGATTGTATGTCATGTGGGTTGTGTGAAGTATCGGGATATGTTATGTAGTTAGTTGTATTGTGTTAATTACTATGTTGGTTTGGTTGAGTTGGATATTAGCGTTGATGTGTATGAAGCTTGTTTACACAAGTGGACGTTTTAGTGGATTATATGCTGATCTTAAGTGACAAAAGGGTGAAATGCACCAATAAATTGGATGGACACATATACCGGATAGATTTACCATATGTAATGGATAATCTGTCTTAAACATAAGTACACGATGTTTAAGCCTCAAGGTTGGTTTAAAGTTGTGTATTATGCTCGCGTTGGATTATGATGAAGTGTTGGTTAGATTATGTATGGACGAAGAGATGTATGTATTGATTAGGATTAAGATGCATAACTTGGTTGGCTCAAGTTATGTATCGGAAGAGATGGTTTGGTAGGAAGATTGTGATGAAGGTGATAGTGTATCTTAATCTTTAAAGTGAATCATGGATGTTCAATTTAAAGAATGAGAACTTTAAGTAGAATACAGTGCTTGAAAAAGTGACTTCAAGTGGATCCCAAGCTATGGATTTGAGAATTTAGGAAACGTGATAAAGGAAAATATAGAATATGGACTTGGGTGGTAGAGTATGTCTGAATGAAGGAAGTCCAAGTCAAAAGTAGTTAAGTATTTTTCTAAGTTTAAGTTACTTATGCACTTGAGGAAAGGAATGACGTTAAATTATGTATGCATGTAGGTTGCCATCTGACTTGCACATGAATGGACTGCATGAAATGATTATTGCATGGATTTTAGGTAAGTATTATCTTTGTACTTTTTTAGAGTTTCCCAAATGATATGGAATAAAAATGAATGTTTCTCTTTATGATGCTTATTGAAATGAAATAGAAGGATGTTTTATGAAAGTATGCTATGTATGAATGTTTAAGGTGAGGTTTAGATATTAAGATGAGATGAGATGGTCTTAGATGAAAGTTGAAAGTTAAATAAAATAATGTTAGAATATTATTTTTTAATATTATTATTATTTTAAGATTTAAAAAAATTGAATTATTTATTATATTTTGTGTAAAATTTTAAAAAATTTGTAATGATGAGATGAGATGAAAACATCTTTGTATCCAAATCTAGCATAAAGGTATAAGTATGTAAAGACATTCTTTGGTAGTCCCTATTTATGCACTCAAACTAATAGTTGTACACATGTGAATGGATGTTATATGTAGTATTTATTAGTCTTATTTTCCATGAAATGAAATGTTGAGGTTTATGCTTAATACTTTTAAATGGTATTTAAAAGACACGATGAAAGTGTATTTAAATGACGCTATGAAAGGAATTTTAAGCGAGGCTATGAAATGATTTTAAATGATGCCATGAACTGATGTTTACGGTGATGCTTATTCTTATGCTTATGCTTTTAAATGATGTTTTAAATGATAATGTTTAAGCTTTTACTTTTAAATGATGTTTATGAAATGAATAGACTGACGAATGAAAGGAATGAAAAGGAAATGACTAAAATGACTAAATGAATGAAAGGAAAGGAATGAATGTTTTAACGTATGAAACTACGTAACGGCCATGACTGAATGAATGAATGATGGTATCAAAGGATAAGACAGATTGCAATGGCGGGTAAGTAGTTCTGATAGTGTACCCAGTACTATTCCCTAACTGAAAGAGATTTCCAACCTGTGGCTAAAAGACTGCTAACCCCAACACACGGGGTGTAATTGTGTGTACCTGCCAGAGGAAAATGAAATAGTTATTGAATGTATGAATGTACGAGATGTGTGAAATATTTTATGAGAAAAGAAAACATTTTTAAAGAAAAATCCCCACCTTGTAATATTTTAAATGAAATGAATGTTTATATAAAGTATATAGATGAATAATGAATGCATGATGAAAACCTATGTTAGTATATTTTTACAGTATGAAGTAATATTTACTGAGTATTTGACTTACTTTAGTTTTTATATATGTCCCTCCCCCTCCTAAGGAAAAAATAAGGAAGAAGCACCAGGACAAGTATGGTCTAAGGGAAGAGTGACTGAAACCTAGGCAAGTTTTATGTAACATGTGAAAGGATAGTTTGTAAAATGACTTTTATTTTTAGTTTAATGATTTCCACTGCAAAACTCTCTTTTAATCTATAGAGTAGATTTTATTATTCTTAAACTTAGAATCTTTCATACCTTAGAATGGAAAGAGAAAAAGTTATAAAAAGGTTTACTAATTCCCATATTATTTTTTAAAATAATTTTCTAAAGTCCCACCACAAAGATGGGTGTTACACATTTGATCATACATACTCGTATAAAAAGTGTATGTAACCATCATATTATCACTAATATATATGTAATCAAGCATATTATCACTAATATATATATATATATATATATATATATATATATATATATATATATTCAAATATATAAATAAGTTAGACACTAACATACTATCACTAGCATATCATCACTAACATATATAATCAAATACTATATCACTATATGATACGACTATATATATATATATACTAATACTAATACTAATAACATTAGTAATCCACTATATATAAACAACTATATAAATCACTATAGTTTTAGTAGTTATATTAATACTATATCACTATAAAATAGTTATTCTAACTATATAATCCATTAATATTATACTAAAATCAGAAAAATCGGATTGAAATGGATTGGAACTGGTAAGACCAAAACTACCGATTTAGGGGTATAATCAGTGCCGTATCGGTTCTTTAAATTTTAAAACCGGTGCATACTGGTATGGTTCTAAAATATGTCCAAAACTGGACTGAATCGGACCCGTTACACCCCTACTAATTCACATTGAATTATGTAACTCTCCGCTTTATTAACCATAAGGAGTAATCTTTAAATGCCCTAAACTTAAGCTTATGACTTTGGGCTTTAAATAATTTTTTATATATATATTTATTATTATATTAGTATAATATTATTATTTTATTATTGAAAATAGTTATATTTTAGATTATGTCATTTAGTGTCGTTAATTATTAAGCTTTAAGGTTAAGAGAAGCAAGCCCATTAGTAATTCTATTAAGGCCCTTAAAACTTTAAAATGTTAATGGGCTAAGACTTAGAAGCCTTAAACTAAGCCTCATAGGAATATACTAAGCCTCATAGGAATATAAGTCTTGGTAGGATAAGGGTTGCCCAAAAGGCCTACAAGTATAAAGAAGACATAAGGCCTTTTGGGCCTAACTTGTTGTAGCTTTGACCCATGGCCCAATTTTGTCAAGGCAAGCCTTTGAAGCTCAATCTTTGTGGATCTTGAGGCCTCTCATAATCCCTTAAAACCTATAAATAAGGACCATTAACCTACACTCATGGCCTTTTAAGCCCAATAAGGCCCAAAGCCGCTATTGTTCACTCTTCTATTAGAAGCCCAATGCACCAGACCATTGGTTTCCTCAAGCCCATATTATATCCTAAGTGATTCTTTGAACTCAAATTAGGTTTTGAATTTGGGTTAAGACCATTAATCAACTTACCTTTGATTAGTGATCTTTAAACATGTTTTGGAGCTTAATTTTCTTTCTTAATCTTTTTAGTCTTTTTGATCTAAAATTTTCTTATTTCATTATTAAATTTCATCATTCTTAGATCATATTAGAACCCCAGATAGACCTCCATAAATGTCATTAAGAGTAATGACATATCAAAATCCCAAAACTACACCAATCAGCACACGTGTGCTCTTGTATGCAATGGAATGAATTACCCTAACCCAATCTTTTTGTGATTTTTTCTCAAGGGAAATATGGTCTTTAAACACCTCATATGATCCCTTTAGAATCAGAACAAGCTTTGGATGAATTTGGTTTCAAGAACCAGACCAAAACCCCGAACCGATTGCAACTTAAGCACTAGTTGGATGGGAACCGGGTTGGTTGCATTTTAACCCCACTTCTGCTCATGGTTGAGCCACCACCACACGCCACCTTCATCACCACCCAATCCCTAGACCCTCATGGTCATCATGAGTATTTGACCAGTTTTTTCCACACAAAGAATACACCAAACCGATGGCATTAAGCCATCATCACTGAACAACCCACTTCCCTTCACCCGTTCCCTTTGAGCTGCTCCTTCATCATCTCTTGGCAGCCAATCCCCCACCTTTTGCCCCCTAGAAAAGGCATCTAAGAATGACTCATGACCTACACAAAACAACCATGAAGAGAGGACAAGAGGATGAATCAAGACCATGGTCAAAACTGTCCAAGAAGTCATCATTGAACCCGTCAGCTTCATGCTTGGTTTTTTTTTCTCTTCTTACTGACCAGCACCCTTAGGGTCATTGTAGCACCTGAATTGATGAAATCATGGTGGTTTTAGGGCACTATTCACTTTGCACAAGTGACACAAGGTGATGCATGCAAACTGAAATCTCACCTCCTTACACCATTGCCCACTTCACTCAATCCCCTTGAGCTTAGGCCAACGTCCCCTCCTTGATTACTGCCCATAAAAAGCCCCTCCACTCCCTCATTTCCTCCACACCTAATCGCCTAGCTCCTTTTAAGCATTGAGAGCCTTCTTCCTCCTAAGTTTTGAGAGAAATTGAAAGGTGTGAGTGTTTGAGTCTTCTTGGTGTTCTTGTGAGTTCTTGTGTTGGAAGCTTGAGTGGGCCATGAAAATTTTAAATTTTCTTACCCTAGATCTTAGTTTACATGTCAAGTCTTGTTTTCAAGTATTGGAGTGAATTTTGGTTGAGTTTAGAAAAGGTTACCATGCTTAATTCAAAACCAAGTTTATTAAGAATGGATTAAGTGTTTAAATTGTTTTAAGTGGAAATTTTAGCTATGGCATGTCTTAGCATATTTTGATATAATTTATTAATGTCTTAGAATGATCATTGAAGGTTTGATTTTGTGAGTAGAAGCATGCCATGATAGGTTTTAATTCTACTTTGTGTTGATCATTAAGCATGTATGGTTTTTAATTAAGTTATGATTATGGCATGAAGTTTTGATTTATTTCACCTAGGGTTGATCAATAAACATTTAGAAAATCTTGTGATTAGATCTCGATGGTTCATCTCTCTCTCTCTCTCTCTCTCTCTCTCTCTCTCTCTCCCTCTCTCCCTTCGGTCGAAAACAGATTTGAAGTGCAGCTAGGGCCACACACAAGAAGTGGAGGCAGCAGCTATGACTGGTGGTTGGAGAAAGAATGGGATAGCCTTTGGTCTCTTGGGGGAAGTGGCGATACAGAACAACATGGAGGCTCCTGCGGATGTGCATGACCCCTATTTCGGAAAGGGGAGGATGTTCTTAGTCGGTGGGGAGGTTGCTCCTGGTCGGTTGGGTGCAACCTGGACTGGCGGCATTTGGTTTTGGTTCATGCAAATGGTCTGTTTTCAGAGCATAAAATAGAGGAATAAATCCTCTTGCAGACGTGGCTGGTTTGCCTAGTAGATGGCAACTCCACGGTGGACGTTATTGAAAGGTAATGATGGCCTCTTGAGTGGCGGTATGCGGTGTAACTAAGTGGGAAGTACATTGTTCCTGGGCAAGGGGCGGTTTGCGGTGCAGGATGGGATGGGTCCTCGGCATGAGGGGGAACATGTGAGCGGGAGATGTGCGGAAATGTGGACTTGCGGATGTGTAGAAGCCGGTGCTCGTGCCAAAATGCAGCTCCAGTGAACTTCTTGCAGAAGTTGGTGCTCGTGCGTTGGTGGACTTACTAAGGAAAGGGAGGTGGTGGCATAAAGAATATGATGAAACTCTAAGAGCTCCAACTTGCAAACAGACTTGGTCCATGTGTTTTGTTATTTACTGGGCCCATGTGGTTAGACTTGGCCCATATGTTTTGATTTAGACTGGGCCATGTGTTTTGTGTTTTTTTATGTACTTTGTTTTTGCTTTATTTTATAAATAAAAAGAAAGAAGTTATTGGACTTGATGTCCATAGCAGTAGAGTCCAAATCCTCCTTTGGAGGAAGGTAGGTGATTGTCTCACTCCTCCGTTGGAGGAAGGTGGATGACTGTACTCCTCATCATTGGGAGGACTAAGCGTGTTAATACCTCTCTTTTTTCTGAAGAGAGGTCGTTCAGTTTTGTTTTAACAGATCACTTTTCTTTATTGACTGTTGTAAGGAGAGAGTTTATAGAAGTTAGGACAATGTCCGCCATAAAGAAATTTATGGGCGGGGGAGCCCCTAACAGATGAGTAGTCTGGCTGGTAATTTGGGTTTTTTCCTGTATTGGTTAGTCACAGCTGTAATTTCGGTTTCATTGAATGAAATGAAGTCTATTAAAAAAAAAAATCTTATGATTGGGAGAAGGAAAAAGTACATGTTTTGGGTGAATTTTGAAAAGCATGTCTTTATAATTTAGGCTAAGAGCATCATGCTTGATTAATGGAGGATTAATGAAGATTAATGTTTTTATTCACGATTAAGTGTTGGGATGAATTTGCTCATCTAAGAATTTGCTTCTATTATGTCAATAAGGATTATAGTGATTATTTTTTATTTAAGAAAATTGCATAATTATGTATTCATAGGGATCGATAGTTGAAATCACACTTAAGCATCAACTAGAGTGCATGCCAAGGGTTGGGTATATTTGAGCTAGTTTCGTTTTGAGTTTTACAATTTTAAGGGTATAGTTGATTTTAGAATATGAAAAATATAACATCCGTGAATTTTGGTTAAATTTGAGATTTGTTTGCAAATAGTGAAAAATTTAAGGCCTTAGTGGTAATTTTTGAAAATCTAGGGGTATTTTTGTAAATATCCATTTTGAAGACTTTTGATTAGTGGTATAAATCCTAACTTAACATGAATTTGATTTCAATTGCTACAACCTTTCAAACTCAAGAAGTTTGTAAGTTGGCTTCTAAGTTACACTTTTTTTAAAAAAAATAGGACAGTACCATAATTTTATTGATTGGCCTCACTTATGGTGAAGGAAAATCGTGGTTACAAGTGGATACCTGAGGTTACAGATAATCTTAAACTCTAAAAATAAGTATCAAAATACTATAACTTACACATTGATTAGTTATTTATGATTTATTGATAAATATCACATTTATGTCATAATTGTCATTTTGAGCATAAAATATCATGTTATATAATACATTAAGTGCATACCTACATGACATGTAATATTTTCATCATTTTTAGCATACTGCGTATAAATATCATTTTCGCACGAAAGCTTACTACATATGCACATGTCATGAACTACAGTTTTTCAAACATAGCATGAAAATAATTTTTGTCATTACCCCAAAGTCTAGGATGGAGAATTATTCTAGTGGAACTCCTCTGTCCACTCTGGAGTGCTCAAGAATGGAGTGGTAACCCTTGGGTTGACAAAGAACAATCAATGGACTTCGAATGTGTTCTTTTAAAATGTCAAAGCGAAGTTAAATGTTATGATACCTAAGGTTGGTGGGTGTACATGTTATGATGTTATGTTATATTACCAATACATTGAGAACGAATCTTTAGACAATGTAATTTTAACTTGACTTGTACTACAGTCACCAATAGATACTCATAGTGAATATGGGGAACCGTAACGATACCACATGTTATGATGTTACAATTATCCATCTAAACTCTATATAATAAAATATTATTTATTTTTTAGTTTTTAATTATTATTTTTATTTAATTTCTTTTCATCATATTTTGCACATCTAATACTTATATTATATTTTTAATCAAATAAAATTTTATTTTAATTATCATAATTTATATTGCACACTTTTTTTTTTGTGGTTTTTATGTTTAATAACATAATGGTCATTTTGCTTATTCTGACTGAATCATTATTTTAATTGAAATCTTCAATGATATTCTTTTCTAAATCTAACGGTAATATCTAAAATTCTATGATTGTACTCAAAATTCATTTAAATGTTTTAATTTGCCAACCTTTCTTGCATTCAACTGTATATGTACATTTTACTTATATCTATTTTTGTCAAACTTTTTTCCAATCCAACAATCATAAGGGTAAGAATGAAACACTAAAATGATATTGCTAGGTCAAATATGAATAAGAAAGGGAAATAAACTAAGGGAAATGGTTTTGTTGTACTGTTTAGCTAGAGTTAAATAAGAATAAGATAATATGATGACTTTGCTATAGTACTTAAGATTAAGGATTTGTTTGCCAACACAATTGTTTTCAAGTATATATTCTCAGATATTTTCAGATATTTCTTTCTTAGACATCACTCAAATACAAATTAAGCACTTTTCAATTTAAAATATTGAACTTTTTCATCTAATCAATTACTTAATTATTATAATTTTTCCAAAATCCAAAACAAAACACAAAAAATAATACAACCTTTTTCAATTTCAAAGCAAAAATAATATTAAAAGCTTATATTCAAACAACTTTTTAACTTTATAGTACTTTTATTTTCTTTTTTCTCTCTTATTTCTTAAAACACAATAAGACATGTTAATTCAAATCATTTTACTATTATTCACAGATATACTGAGATATTATAAATATCTAAATGAGCCTAATTTGTTAAACTATCTCGAGTTACTGTAGCTATATAAACATTTGTGATGGGTTTCTAGAGGGAGAAAATACTATAAACAAAGAGATGACTAAGTTACCGTACATATACAAACTTGTTGGAGCACTGTAGCTCATAACTAAAGTTATATTATTATACTAAATCCAATACAACGGTTTTTATGTCTAAGTAGTTAAATTTTACCTAATACTAGCATATAATCAAGCCAATGCCAATGCTCTAATCGATAACTTTACATTTCTTATGCGCATAGGCACTTATTCATACACAGGCATTTCATTATCCAAATAATTTGTCACAGAAGCATCTTTATCATAAGCTATTTAGTACTTGCTGTTGGAGGAGATAAACTTGAAAAGAAAAAATGCATGGTTCCATACATGGAGGTTTAGAAAGCCCCAATATTCTCGTCACAACTAAGCTCATTGGTCCTTGGAGTACTATTATCATGTGATTTGATATGAACTTGATATTCAATTCTAATTTGAAGATGGATTCACTTCAGACTTTAGTATTAGTTGCTTAAGAATTCGTTAGGTTTTCTAGAAAGAACTAAGATCGATCTAGGTTATAGCTCAAACTTAAGGGTGACAATTCGTGTTCATGGGTCATGTTAGTGTTGTGTCAAGTCATAAGTATTCGATTATATGAATCGAACTTACCCCTTTTAATCAAACGGGTTAGATCCTAATACTCTAACACGACAAATGTAAATAACGTATGACACAATACCACATGCATAACGCTTATTAAGTTAACATAAACACAATTCATTTTATTTAAATGGGTTCAACTTACCTATGTATTTATTTTGATCCAACTAACATAATTTTATATATAATTTAAAGATAGCTATATAAATCATTCACAATTATAACTAGATTCATGATAAGATATTTTATGATAAATAACCAGACCAATAATATATAAGAAAAATAATGTCTCCAAAAAATCAAATTGCATACTAACAAAAAAAGATTTAATAGTTTGAGATATTAAGTAATCAAATATTAATATTAATATTACATTACAACAACAATAAATGCATATAAAACTAAACATTTACAGAATTTGAAAATAGAAATTATTTCAACTTATATGATTTGATTATGGGTTTTCATTGATTAATCACGTCTTATTGTGTTAACATGTTTTGACCCAAATTTATTTATATTAAATTCAAATCCGCTTATTTTGTTTTATGTTTTTGTTGAATTTACAAGTTGTGTCATACATTGCCACTACTGCTTAAACCCAATTGCAGAGAGTAAGCTTTCCATCATCTAGGTCCCTCTTGTTCGGTCCCCAATGCATGAGGTGTTACTATGGTCATGCTGACACCTAAGGATTCATTGTAAACTATTTAGTACTAGTTGCCTAATCATCATCCAATTTTGTAGTAGAGTTGAGATCTAGGTTTTGACTCAAACTTGACTTAAGGGAACACTAGTTGTGACTTCTTGCCGTTAGGGCCTTTTTGTTTGGTCCCAAGAATCCCAAAAAATATAGTGCTATAATAATCAAACCAAATAAAGGAGGTCACCAACGATTGCCACTCCTGTCCATTTGGCTAAAAAAAATTCAATCCTTGGTTACATGATTGAAAAATAAGAAATGGGCATGCCAAATACCATTTAAACACTATAACAGAAAATGCTTTTTGCTTCCAATTCTTTTTTGTCATTGGATAAATTGTTTGCGATAAATGAATAATTACATCTTTATTAAACCTACCTCATATAACCAACAGAATTGGTCAAATTAGCCACATGAACAGTGTAAATTTTATTTACATCGACTTATATTTATTTGTGTCTTATTTTGTTTGTCGCAAAAGAAATTAACTCGAATAGATCATTAAGTGTCGATTTTCGATAATCGCAAAAACCATACCAGTATATTTTGACGCATGTTTAACTTTTGTATCCAAAGTATTGACGCAAAAGAAGATCTATATATGCACCGTGTACACTAGTTCAACTATTTTTCCCCAAATTTTGTATCCTTATCTCCCTCATCTCTTTCTTTCCCTTCTTCTTCCTTATTTCTCTCATGCGTCTCTTCCTTCTTTCTCTTCTTCTAGTTTTTTTTTCTCTTCTTTCTCTTCTTCTTCCCTTTTCACTTCCTTCTCTCCAGCACGGTACCTCGACAACTTCTCTCTAGTATTGAGTTTCAACAACACAGTAAAACTTAAAACCCTAGCCTTGATTTTACTCTTGATTTTGTTGTTTAGTTTTGATTTTGTTGATGTTGTTTGGGTTTGTTTGGTGACATTGTTCATGCTGTGTATTTTTTTCATCTGGATTCATTTTATCTTCTTCAATTTTGGTTCTTTGATCTGGCTTTACGATGCCTTGTGATGAAAGAGAAAAGTCACCGTTTAGTTTCACGTTGAAAGAAAAAAAACCATTAAATCACGGTGCCTTGTGATCTGGCTTCACGGTGCCTTCACAGTGCCAGATATTTTGATATCTGTTCTATTTTTAGATATCCTCACAACCATTAAATCAAACATTAAATTCACAAGATGGGTATCATCATGCAAAAAACAGCAAGAGAAAAGTCATTAAAATCTTGTGATGAAGTCTTTCTACTATACTCCTTTAATATTTGGATATCAACTATAATGTTTTTCTTTTGCCGCACTCCTTTACTTTTGGGCATCTTTTTTTATTTTGCTCATGTTAGGGGGATATAGAATCATATATAGTTCTAAACTTTCTGCAATAGTTTAATGTGCTAAAAGAATGTTGTTGTTATGATAAAACACTTGGATCTCAGTGGGAGCAAAACTAGGAGAATTCTTAAAACTGGAGAATTCAATGTTGAAGAAGCCTGAGAAAATAAGAACAAAACTTGATGCCATCTTAAAATTCTAGCACAATCAATTTTTTAATTCTATTTCAAGAAAAAAAGAAATGAGTTTTTATTCATAGTAGCCAGTTTTGCAGAAGGGTGGTGAAAAGCTATTTCTACCTGACGATCTTGCTAAGATAGGGATAAACTTGTTCTAAATGGACAGGCAAGGATAGAGTTCATATTGTAAATCTTTGCAGTTTGCATACTTGTAAATAGAAGAACCATTTTAATAAAAATAACTGCTTTCTATTTTTTATTCCATTTGAAACTCAGATACATCTTTCACTGTCCCACAGACTAATCTGCATATATATATTTTTATACTTCTTCTTGCTAAACTCTTGGTTATTATCCTTGCAACATCACGCAACTTTTGTTAACTTGTTTTCCCTGTTGATTATTAATGACCATAGTACATGAAGAAAATAATTTGGCTTTGTTACTTTTGCAAATTCTCGATGTGCCCAGATTCTAGAAATGTGATTCCATCTATTGATTGTGATTTGTATATACTTGAGCACGATGCCCATATTCCATCTATTGATTGTCTTGCATCATTTATTTTGAGTTGTGGTAATGATTCTATTGGCAAAAATATTTTCTAGACTCTGTACATTTTGTATCTTTAGCAGCTTCTTTAGATGTGTTAGGGATTTGCTTTGGGAAAGGTCCTAACTTTGCTTTTGAAGATGAAAGCTTGTTTATGACTAGTAGCTATGGTAGAATTCTATTTGAGATTCGATGCTGATTATTAATGACCATAGTACATGAGGAAAATAATTTGGCTTTGTTACTTTGGCATATCCTCGATGTGCCCAGATTCTATAAATGTGATTCCATCTATTGATTGTGATTTGTATATACTTGAGCATGATGCCCATATTCCATCTATTGATTGTCTTGCATAAGCTATTTTGAGTTGTGGTAATGATTCACTTGGCAAAAATATTTTCTAGACTTTGTACATTTGGTATCTTCAGTAGTTTCTTTAGATGTGTTAGGGATTTGCTTTGGGAAAGGTCCAAACTTTGCTTTTGAAGAAGAAAGCATGTTTATGACTAGTAAATATGGTAGAACTCTATTTGAGATTCCACACCATGTTAGTGAATGATGTTTTGATGATGCTGGTATATAGAGAATTACACATCTTCATTGAAAGGTATAACAAAATGGTCTTGTGATGGTGGTTAATGTGAGTTCGAAAATTAGATGGTTTTTATGCAGGAGATAAAGTAAAGTATGTTTTCAAATTAGCTTTCTTTGAATGATGGTAGCACTTTTTATAACATTATTTAACCAAAATCAACAAACAATCCCCATTAATTAACCACGTTTTTCATTGAGAAGAAAAATAATAGAAAAGTTGTCATTTTAGTATTTCCATGGATTTTAAATGTCAATTATAGATAGAGGAAGTTAAAAAACTCAAGGGTTGTTGAATACTTTAGGAAATAACATCCCAGTAGTTCATTCATATATCGGCATGGTAACTATGATTTGAGATTCGGCTAATATCAGAGTTTTGATGCAACTCAGCCATGATCCAACCAAAGTAATAGTTTAGTTATGGCAACAACAATAAGAGGAAGGCCACATGCAAGGGGTGCATTACTCAAAAAGTGGTTTAGAAGTGCATTAATAGGAACAAAAGAATCACAACCACAACCACAATCACAACCAAATGTAGGGGTAGAAATAGGTATAATGATAGAATTAGTAATTGAGTCTTCTCTTTGATGTTTTTAAGTATAGTATTGACATACTTGTTGTGATGTGAAATTTCTTGTAGCTTCCGCGACTCAGAAGCATCGCTGGGGATCGGCAAAGAGTATGAAGTTTGAGAATCTACAAAAGATTGGACCAATTCTTTTATTAATCAAGGACGGCTTTTGTAAGGTGTCATGAGCACACGCGGCTATATTTGTTGGAAGGGTAACATATATAGTCAAGCATCATGCTAACCTGAGTTACTTTCGTTGGAATGATGTACTCGAGGAGGAGAAGGAAGAGCTATGTAATCGTGTTCATGTAACATCAATTACAACAGTTTTTTTTCGTGTTCATCTAACATCAATTATCGGCACCTTTTTTTTATTTTAAATTTATGACAATTTTTCATGTGTTGGATAAAACGTGTTCATGCAAATAACCAAGATATTTGTGACAAAAATGTATTAGTCACAAATATATTTAAACATTTGGTTGAACAACCTTATGCAATGACACTTGTTAAACATTTGTGATGGTGGTAATTGACGCAAAGCCATAAATTATTGTGACGCATTTTTTTGCGACCATAAAATAAGCTTGGGAGTAATATTTTTTTCTACTATATCTAAGTATTTGCATCACACACAGAATGCTATAAATGTATTTTTTTCTACCATCGGCGAATGTTTTTACATCTATGGAAACCAACAATTCCGTCGAATATATTTATACGCAAACATTTATTTTTTGCGACATTAACACGTTTCGACGGATAAATCTTAAGAGTCATTAATAGCATCTATGTTGCATTGATCAAATTTGGATGGGACTTGATATTCGCTACATTTGGTTGATTTTTTGTGTCTAATTATTTAGACGCAAAAAGCCGTTTATGTTGTAGTTAATTAAATAGCGTGAAGATCAAGACCAAAATCCTAGGTTCTTTTTTTGAATGCATCCATTTGTGGCCAACCAACGTGTAGCTGTCAGATCCCACGTCAAGTTTTCTAGCATTGTTTACCTGGTTCCGGGTGTCAATTAGTCCGAGTACCCCGCGTGCACCGGGGTGGGGTGGGGTGGGGTGGGGGGGGGGGGGGGGGGCAATTAACCTTGGTTGTGCTTAGATTTTGAATTATTTTTAGAAAAACATATATTTTATTAAAATTTCTTCAAAAAAGAAAAAAGAAAATAATGTTGAAAACATAATACTAATGTATTGAAATTATATCAAAATGGAAAACTAGATTTTATGTAAAAAAATAAGGAAAACTAAAAAAAACTAATTACCTTTTTAACTTAAAAAAGCGTGCAAAATAAAAATAAAAAGGAAATTCAATTTTTATCTTGTAAAATGCATGCAAAATATACAATGCAATGCACACTATATATTACATTGTTTCATGGTATTTATATATTATATTATAAACACTACAAGAAAAAAAGATTTTTATGATCAATTTATTATAATTTTAGTTGCGAATAATCTTTTCGTTGTAATAATTTGATCATAAAAACCTATTTTTCTCCTAATGAAAACATGTACAATACCACAAAATATGAGTTACAAAATTAGTTCCATGGGCATAATTATTGATGGACCTTAGCTCTTGATCATTAGCTTCCATAATTATTGATCTCCTGTTCACGTAAAAAATCCTATTAATATTCGAAGTGGATATAAATAAAAAGTCAAAATCATGGAGAAAACGATGACATGGAGCTCTGTATACATTAATGCTTACACGGTACTCATGCAAAGACAATAATATTCAGAAATTACGATAATGAACCTTGCTTTTTGCCCACAATGACACTACTTAATTAATTTCAACAATACCCCTTGTAGATCTCTCCAGGATACACACTTTTCTCTTTACTTTTAAGGACTAACAAGATATATATCTTCCTTAATATGTTGATTAAGGATAAGCTCCCAAGCTTGGTTTTCTTGATAGAAACTAAGTGTTCTAAGGCCAGAGTTGAATCTGTCAAAAATTTTATAAAGTTTGATAATTACCTAGTGGTTGATAGTGTGGGAAGCAGCGGGGGGCTAGCTCTAATGTGGAAAAACAACCTGGAGGTTCAATTGATAAATTTCACTAGATGGCACATCAGTGTGTTGATAACAGACAGAAGACACAATGCCCCTTGGTTGCTCACTGGTTTTTATGGCCACCATGTCACATCCAAAAGGAAACTTAGTTGGGATTTACTTAAAGCCTTAAAGCCTTCTCCTCCTATACCTTGGCTTTGCATTGGTGACTTTAATGAAATTTTATGCCAAAATGCAAAAGTTGGGGAAGTATCTAGACCCTACAAACAGATGGAGGATTTTCGTGAGGCCATTGAATTCTGTTCACTATATTAGGTTTCTACCAAAGGCAACAGGTATACCTGGTCCAATAATAGAAGTGGCAAGGGTTTAACCAAGGAAAAGCTAGATAGAGCTTTGGCTAACTCAAGCTAGAAAGGCATGTTTCCAACTGCAATATGTCAGGTCTTAACTGCTATAAAATCTGATCATGCTCCTCTTAATTTACAATGGGAAAGAAAGGCACCAGTTAGGAGATATAGGCAGGTTTTTTTCGATATGAAGTAGCATGGACTCTTTCAAAGGAGTGCCCTGAGATCATTAAAAAGGCCTGGTCCAAAGTAGCAGTGGGGGAGGATGCAAGCTTCATAATAAGGAAAAAGCTAGCTAATTGTGCTCAGCTTCTAAAACAATGGAACTCAGATAGAAAGAGAGATGCAACTGCAACCATTAGATAGAATATGGACAGAATTGCAACAATACAAGGAGGAGAAGATGGCAACCAGATCCATGAACTTAAAGTATTACAGAGGAAAGTAGAACATCAATTAGAAGAAGAAGAACTTAAATGGAGGCAGCGGGCCAAACAACATTGGTTGAAGAATGGGGACAGAAACACACAATTCTATCACATGCATGCCAACCAAAGGAGGAAAACTAATGCAATTAGTCAAATATTGGACCAGCAGGGAGTAATGCAGAACAAGCCAGATCAGATAGCTGGTATATTCTCTGATTTCTATACACAGCTTTTCTCCACCTCTAACCCCTCTGATTTCACCATATGCCTCCAAGGTATGGACTAAAAAGTCACAACTGAAATGAACAATAAACTCCTGCTCAATTTTACTGAGAAGGAGGTTTAGGATACTGTCTCCCAAATGAACCCTCTTGGATCCCCAGGTCCTGATGGATTCCCAGCCCACTTCTGCCAAAATCACTGGGAAAGTATTGGGAAGGAGACTTGTAATTTTGTCCTCAAAATCTTAAACCAAGGAGGCTCTTTAAAAGGGGTCAATGATACTTTCATCACTCTGATTCCAAAAGTTAAGGATCCCAAAACTGTATCTGAGTTTAGGCCAATCACCCTGTGTAATGTCAGTTATAAGATTGTAGCAAAAGTCCTGGCCAACCGCTTGGAATTAATTCTGCCTGACATTATCTCTTGGAACCAAAGTGCCTTTGTTCCAGGGAGACTCATAACAGACAATTTAGTTGCAGCATACGAGACCCTCCATACAATGAGCTCCAAGGTTAAAGGAAAAGCTGGATTCATGGCCCTCAAGCTTGACATGAGTAAAGCCTATGATAGAGTGGAGTGGAACTTCTTAAAGGCAGTGATGGAAAAATTGGGATTTGCATCTCAATGGATCTCTCTCATCATGGAATGCATCACCCCAGTCACCTATTCTATCTTAGTGAATAGAGAGCCAGGTTCCCCTTTCACTCCCACTAGAGGTATTAGACAAGGGGATCCCCTATCCCCTTATCTATTTATCCTGTGCGCGGAAGCCCTCTCTAACCTATTAAACCAAGCTGAAGCGAGGGGTATTTTATCCAGTATTCCTATTGGTGATGGTCAAATCAGGGTGAATCATTTATTCTTTGCAGATGATAGCCTCCTCTTTTGCAAGGCAAACTCATTGGAATGGTGTAGAGTAATTCATATCCTGGAAACTTATGAAATAGCCTCAGGACAGATGCTCAACAAAGAAAAAACTTCAATCTTTTTTAGCAGGAATACACCAATAGACATCCAAAGGAACATTCTGCAGATTTCTGGGATTAAGTCCTCTGGTTCCTTTGAAAAGTATTTGGGCCTACCAACGCTTCTTGGTCGATCAAAAGTTGCTGCTTTCCACTCTCTACTAGATAGAATATGGTCCAGGATCACAAACTGGAAGACTAAAAGCCTTTCAGCAGCAGGGAAAGAAGTCCTTCTCAAAGCTGTGCTTCAAGCAATTCCAACTTACACTATGAGAATTTTCCTCCTTCCTATGTCAATATCAAACAAACTCAATCAGCTTATGAGGAAATTCTGGTGGGGATTTAATGAGGATCACTCCAAGATGCAATGACTGACATGAGACAAGCTAAACCAAGGTAAAACTAAAGGAGGGTTGGGGTTTAGAGATTTTAAAAGTTTCAATATAGCCATGCTAGCCAAACAAGGGTGGCGGATCCTCCAGTCACCTCAATCCCTCCCAGCCCAAATTCTAAAACAAAAATATTTCCCAAATGGGGATATCCTAGGGGCTAAATTGGGGTACAGGCCATCCTATGTTTGGAGAAGCATTTTGAGTGGGCTTAAGGTACTGAAAGAAGGTCTCATTTGGAGGATTGGAAATGGCAGGCAAGTCAGAATATGGGAGGACAAGTGGATTCCCAAGCCACACACATTCAGAATCCAATCCAGAAAAGGGGACAGTGCAACACAAGTGATGGTGTCTGAACTTATTGATAGTGATTTGCGGACCTGGAATGAACCCCTTCTAGTTAACCTCTTTTCAGCACAGGAAATTGACATTATTAAATCAATACCAATCAGCCTAGGTGGAAGAGAGGATAAACTAGTCTGGCAACACACAAAAAATAGCATCTTCTAGATCAGAAGTGCATATTTTCTACACAGGGCCATGTTAGCAAGATCAATAGGAGAGACATCCAATAACAAATTGGAAGATGGATTTTGGAAAGGCATATGGAAGCTCCCAGTGCCTAATGCAGTCAGAAGCTTCATGTGGAGAGCATGTAATGAAGCCCTGCCAACAATGGTGAACCTGATGAAAAGGAAAATAGTCGAAAACAGCAAGTGTCCTATATGTCTAACTGAACCTGAAACATCTGAGCATGTACTATGGAGTTGTGAAGCTGCAAAAGACATATGGAGCCAAGGCAGTTGACAGGTCCAGAAAATGAGCATCCATTGTTCATCTTTCAAAGAGGTATGGGAACATATAGGTAAGCACCTGCAGGACAGCATTCTAGGAGAAGTGGCTATGATCGCTCGTCTAATCTGGTTCAGAAGAAATGATTTTATTTTTGGTAAAGGGTTCATGCATCCTAATCTGCTCATCAATAATGCTAAGAGGGATCTTGAGCTATTTAACCATGTTCAGAGAAAACACGAAGATGGTTTGCAGATGACCAATGATCAAGCAACGGTTAAGTGGCTAAGACCCCCCACAGGCTAGTGCAAGATGAATTGGGCTGCAACTATAAGTGCAAAAGGCCAACTGGGTATCGGGGGCATTCTCAGAAACAGTGAAGGGCTGGTGTTGGGCACTTTCCAAGCTAAGAGACAATTGAAGTTAGAGGCTTTTAGTGGTGAAGCCTATGCCATGATGATAGGTATAATTTTCTGCAAAGATGTGTGGGTGAATCAGCTTATTCTAGAAGGTGATGCCTTGCGGATTGTAAAGCTACTAAATGAAACACAGAAAGACTGGAGCTATGGGGGGCTTATTATTGAGGAGGCCAAGATAATGCTGAACCAGTTTGCAAAGTGGCAAGCGATCCATACCAAAAGGGAAGGCAACAAAGCAGCTCACGTATTAGCATAGAATGCCTTACTTCTCAGTGAGGATTTGTATGTTTTGGAAGATATTCCTTTTTGTGTTCAACATGTTGTAAGCACTGATATGTTGTAAGGACTTGTTTTACAGTAATGAAATACTGATCTTTTCTAAAAAAAAAAAAAAAAAAGATATATATCCGATAATCGTCCCCTAATTGTTCTTGTTTGAATAAGTTACAAAAACAATTAAACATTAAGAAATATGGGATTATCGTGAAATCGAGCACAGCTCTTTTATATAAGGGCTTTACTTATATAAAAAAAAATGAGCTCTTCATACAGATCCAAGGTTCCAAAAAAAAAAATAGAGAGTTAAAAATAGTAATATTATATACAGTTTTAAACTGTGCAGTTCATACATTTTTTATTTTTGAAAAAAAAAGAAGTAAGGGTTGATCACTAATAAAAAAAAATCTATTTTTTTTTATATAAATCGCAAAATTTATCTTTTTTCTTTATAAAAAATATATAAAAACTATACATTCTAAGACTGTAAATATAATTTTTTGTCTTAAATAATATGAACACTAAACATACATTACATTTGATCTAAAGAAATGAAAAATTTTATGAGTTTTGCTACATATAAGCAAAACTGCGTATTAATCTGCATACTAATACTGATTATTTTATATTTAAAATTTAAATTAGCACTGTTTTAAATAAAATCTACTTTTTGACTAATTACATTACATTGGTGTACATATTAATACACAATTATGCTTGTAATTAGATTTTTTTTTAAATTTTATTATAGTGAAAATAGACCACACATCATCCTTTGATTACATCAAATTATTTGATGGGACCAAAATTTAATGGGATCCATCAAATTTAAAGTAGATCAAAATGCAATTATAAGCTGAAAAAACGTGCTAGTAGTACACTGTCTGGTGGAGATAATTTCCAGTTGATAATGGCTTCCGAACTACTTACGTGCACGCATGGTTGATGTTTGTGTGTGTATTTCCTGAAAAGACTATACATATGTATGTATTTCCTGAAAAGACTATACATACACGAGAGACTTCTTGTCGTGATTAGTGTTGAGGGTCCGAGTTTTACGTGCCTGTACGTAATGGATCCCCATTATATGAACGGAATTGAATGCTCTTTACGTGTTATTTAATTTTCATCTTTTTATTATTTTATTCATGCAGGACAATTAATGAGAGTTAGTTGTGTCTGATAAATGCATAATTTTGATTTTAATTTTATCTTATTTCTTGATTCGAAATTAACTTATTTAAAACTATTTATTATAGAATAATTCAATTTAAAAGTTTTTACAGTTTACACTACCTCATCTACGTGTTATAATTTAATTTAAAAAATAATTTTAAAATTTAAATCTTACAATTCAAATTATATCACTTAAATAATATATGGTATAAAAATCTTTAAATAGCATTACTCTATAAATTCGAACAATACTACTCTATAAATTCGTGTCTGTCTCCATGATTTCAAAGATAAGTCAGGGCAGAAAAGAATATTCAGCTCGAGAAAGAGTTCTGCTTAGTTCTATCCACTTTCCTAAAGTTTCATTCAAATAAAGTTGGTCCTCGATCTTGAACTCCTGTATGCATTAACTTATAGCCTACCAAGCATATACATTCGCAAACAATATACCTAGAAAAGAAGCCATGTTTTATTCCTTCCAGATCTTTACCATGAGGGACGTGATCAATCATGGTTATGGTTCCTCAGAAAAAATGTTGCCGATGCGTTTTACCATGATCTCAGCCTTTCTTACCATGCTCATTTTTCTTTTTCCTCTCATATTGATCAAGTGGAAATTCCATGGAAAAGGCTGCAAGCAAACTCCAGCACTCCCACCGGGCCCAACTCCGTGGCCAATAGTTGGAAACCTCCCAGAAATGTGGAGGAATAAGCCCGCATTTCGGTGGATACATGGCCTTCTGGAATCACTCAATACGGAAATCGCTTGTATTCGTCTAGGAGGTGTTCATGTTATTCCGGTAACTTCACCGGAACTTGCCCGGGAGTTCTTGAAAAAGCACGATATCGTGTTTGCATCAAGACCTCTTTTTATGTCGAGTAAATATGCTACTCGCGGCTTTATGTCGACAGCTTTGGTGCCGTGGGGAGATCAATATAAGAAGATGAAAAAGTTGGTGGCTTCTCAGATAATCAACTCAAAAGCAACTCGGTGGCTACTCAATAAGAGGACCGAAGAAGCTGATAATCTTGTTCGTTTCATTTATAATCAATGTAAGAATGCTGCGATTGATCACAGCCTTGCTGCTGATCAGTCAATTAGTGGTTCAGTTGTGGACGTGAGACTTGCTACACGTCATTACTGTGGAAATGTCATTAGGAAGATGATATTCAACAGAAGGTACTTTGGCAAAGGAAAGAAGGATGGAGGACCTGGAGTTGAGGAAGTAGAACACATTGAATCACTTTTCACCATACTTATCCATCTTAATGCATTTGCTTTATCGGATTACTTGCCATGCTTAACAGCACTAGATTTAGATGGTCATGGGAAGATTGTAAGTGAGGCTATGAAGATCGTTACTAGTTATGAAGATCCGATCGTCGATGACAGACTACGGCAATGGAGAAACGGGGAGAAGACGGAGGCCGAGGACTTGCTCGACGCTTTCATTTTGGCAAAGGATTCGAATGGGAAAGCTGCTTTTTCAGTGGAAGAGATCAAAGCTCAAATCACGGTAAGATAAAAATTAAATATTAATAAGAATATCTAATACCAAGCATTTTTAATTCCTCTCATCATCTCAAAATATGATATTAGATAATTAGTTCACAAGTGAAATGTTAGAAATTATCTTTATTCTCTTCTTATACAGTGTTCAAAATAAAGATATGAAAGAAGATTTAACAAGAATATATTCACAAACAGGAACCAAACAGATTCAAACTAATCAACAGATTAGGTCTAACAGTAGAATCAGATTATATACAGATTCAGACTAGCAACAGATTTAGTCTAACAACAGATTCAACCTAACAAATAGATTCAGATTATCTACAGATTATAACAGAACAATATTAACAAGAAACTAAACCGTAGCAAGATCAATAATCAAAAGAATAACATAAATAACAGAAATAAGCAAGAAAAGAACAACACAATCGATTTACGTGGTTCGACCCTAATGGTCTACGTCCACGGCAGGAATGACCTCAGATCTTTATTGATAATCAGTGTCCTTCACAGAGAAGCCTCAGAAACACTCAAAGATTTACAAATCTCTCATCTCACTGTAAAATCGCACAGATTTTCTTCACAACAGTGAAACCCTAGTTTCTCCCTCACTGCTCTCTCTCGAAGACTCTCTCTCTCAATCGGCTGAAGAATACACAAATGAAGATTAGGTCTTCTGAAAGACCCATAGCGATACATATATATGGTGACATAGATGGCTCCACGTTTACAGATCCTGCGGCTGAAATTTAACTTCACTTGATGCTGCTTACGAGTCACGTGTTGATCACGTGATCACCAACTCAGGCTCTTAAACTTCACCACTTCAAAATCTTCTACTTATTTATTTCATTCAATGTCACAAGGAGAAAAAGATCACATATAACAATAAAAATAAATTAATTGCCATATATAATACACTACAAATCTCCACCTTGGCAAAAGATTTATTTGCCAAATTATCAATTATCATCATTGGCTCATTCCTGCACTTATCCCCCTAATGGGGACTGATTCTAGACTCCATATTAATTAAGTTCAGACAGTGTCTGAACTTAGACCTTGGGAGTGACTTGGTCATCATATCAGAGGGATTATCCTCAGTTGAGACCTTCTCCACACCTACAACCTTAGACTCTATAACATCCTGGACAAAATGAAGCCTTATATCAATATGCTTAGACCTTTCATGGTAAACTTGGTTTTTAGCTAAGTGAAGTGCACTCTGATTGTCACAGTGTACAGAAATATTACCATTAAAAATACTTAACTCATTTGCAATGTCCTTTAACCAAATTGCCTCTTTTATTGCTTTAGTCAATGCTATATACTCAGCCTCTATTGTAGAAAAGGCCACAACAGATTGTAAGTGTGACTTCCAGCTAACAGCCCCTCCAAAAGCAGTAAACACATACCCAGTTAAGGATTTTCTGGTGTCTACATTTCCTGCAAAATTAGAGTCTACATAACCAACTAACTCACATCCTTTCTCAACACCCTTTCCATAACTAAGTCCTAAATTAGTAGTGCCAACTAGGTACCTTAGTACCCATTTGATAGTCTGCCAATGGGGTTTCCCTGAATTCCCCATAAACCTACTAACTATACTCACTGCATAAGTTAGATCAGGTCTAGAACAGACCATTGCATACATTATGCTTCCCACCATGCTAGCATAGGGGATTTGTTTCATAAAATCAATATCAGAATCTGTTTTAGCAGTCTGATCTACAGAAAGTTTGAAATGTTGACCTAAAGGTGTGTTAACAGATTTCAAAAGATTCATACCAAATCTCTTTAGGACTTTAGAAATGTAGGTTTTCTGGGACAGATATAAAACCTTTGCATTTCAGTTCCTTACTATTTCCATTCCTAATATTTTCTTAGCAGGGCCCAGTTCTTTCATTTCAAACTCAGATTTCAACATGCATTTAACTTCATCACTTAGATCAATGTATTTACAGCTATCAGCATATCATCTACATAAAGTAAAATATATATCATTATTCATTTTTCTTCCTTGTAATATACACAGCCGTCATGGCAACTCCTATTAAACTTATTACTAATCATTTGTGTGTCAAATCTCTTATACCATTGTCTAGGAGATTGTTTAAGACCATATAATGATTTTTTAAGAAAGCATACAAGATTATTGTTTATTTTATCAGTAAAGCCTTCAGGAGGTTGCATATAAAGTTCTTCTTCAATTTCACCATGTAGAAAAGCTGTTTTAACATCTAATTGTTCTAAATGCAAGTTTTCAAAAGCTATATAGGCTAGTAGTAGCCTGATTGAGCTATGTTTCACCACAGGTGAGAAAATTTCATTAAAGTCAATTCCCTCTCTCTGTGTAAAGCCTTTTGCTATAAGCCTAGCCTTGTACCTGGTCCCTTCTATCCCTGGTATACCATCTTTCGTTTTAAAGATCCACTTGGACCCAATGAGTCTGACTCCTTTAGGTTTAGTCACCAGAACCCAAGTTTGGTTCTTATTTAGTGACTCAATCTCCTCATGCATGGCTAAGAGCCATTTAGATGAGTCTTTACTAGATACAGCCTCTTTATAAGACCTAGGTTCTTGGTAAACAACATCATCAGCCACTGTCAAGGCAAAAGCTGTAAGATCAGCCTGTCCAAACCTTTGAGGTGGTTTAATTACCCTCCTCTGTCTGTCTCTAGCCAGATTCCAAGATCTGGCTCCACCTTGACTTGTGTCCTCTGAGGTTTGATCCTCAGAGTCACTGTCATCACAATTTACAGGTTCAAGTTGGGTGTCATCCTGCTCCACCTCAACCTGAGATCCTTCTAAGTGTTTGTCAGTATTATTGTTTGACTGTGTTTCTTGTACCCGAGCCATGTGTGACTCATTAAAAGTCACATCTCGGCTAACAATGCACTTTTGTCTACCAGGTCCATCTACCCAAAGTTTGTATCCCTTTACCCCTTTAGGATATCCTATAAAAATACACTTAAGTGCCCTAGGTTCCAGCTTATCAGTTTTTTAAATGTGCATAAGCTACACATCCAAAAACTCTTAGGTAGTCATATCTGGGGGGTTTTCTAGACCATAACTCCCGTGGGGTTTTAAACCCTATAGCGGAGGATGGACATCTATTTATAAGGTGAACTGCAGTGGTGGCAGCTTCTGCCTAAAAGGTTTTGGGCAGTCCTGAGTTAGACAGCAGACACCTAACTCTTTCTAAAATGGTCCTGTTCATTCTCTCAGCTAAACCATTCTGCTGAGGGGTTTCCCTCACAGTCTTATGCCTAAGAATTCCTTATTTTTGACAAAACAGATTAAATTCATTTGACAGGAATTATAAACCATTATCTGTCCTTAGGGTTTTCAGTTTTCTACCTACTTGATTTTCCACTAGAGATTTCCACTCCTTGAACTTTTCAAAGGTGTTACTCTTGTTCCTCAGAATATAAATCCAGACCTTCCTAGAGTAGTCATCCACTAAGGAGAGAAAATAACTCCCTCCACTATGTGAATTTACTCTTGCAGGTCCCCATAGATCTGAGTGGACATAGTCCAAGGTTTGCTTAGTATCATGGGTTGCTGACTTGAAACTGACCCTCTTTGCCTTTCCAAAGATACAATCCTCACAGAAAGGTAAATTTCCTAGGTTCTGTTCACTCAGTAATCCTTGTTTTTGTAACTCTACAAGCCCCTTTTGGCTTACATGACCAAGCCTCCTATGCCATAAGACAGACTTATTCTCTAAAGTGTTCTGTATAGAAGAAGCTTCCCCAACTACAGTTTTTCCAAGCAGTGTATATAACCCATTTTTAATAACCCCTTTCATAATCAGTAAGGAACCTTTAGTAACCCTGAGAACCCCTGCTTCAGACTTGAAGGTACAGCCTGATAAATCAAGCATACCAAGAGAAATTAAATTTCTCTTCAACTCAGGTATAAATCTGACTTTCTTCAAGGTTCTTTCGGTACCATCATGTAATTTTAGTCTAACTGACCCTATACCCATGATTTTACAGGACTTATTATTTCTTAGGATTACATGTCCCCCTTTTAATTCAGAAAAAGTTTCAAACCACTCTTTCACTGGACACATGTGAAAAGAGCAACTAGAGTCCATTATCCACTCTGTTTTAGAATCAACTTCACTCACTGTGAGTACCTCAACACTCTCATAGCCATCTAGCACCACAGAGGCATCACCTGCCTCTTTGGTCTTATTCTCTATATTGTTTTTCCTATCAGGGTAATTCTTTTTGAAATGCCATTCCTTATGACAATGAAAACATTTAAAATGTTTTCCCATGTTTTCCCTTAGATTTAGACCTAGATTTCTTGATATCACTCTTGCCTTTCTTTTCTCTTTTTTTTGTTCTGCCCCTAACAGATAACCCTTCCCCATGTTCCTGTTTGGTATAACCTTTGTTTTGTAATTCCCTAGTATGAAGTACAGATTGTACTTCATCTAAAGTCAAGGAATCCCTACCATACATCATGGTTTCTTTAAGGTTCTGATATGATGAGTCCAAGGAACTCATCAAGAGGATTGCTTGATCCTCATCCTCCACCTTAATATCTGTATTAGCTAGATCTAGAATTATTTTGTTAAATTCATCAAGATGCTGTCCTATTTGAGTCCCGGGGTTCATTTTAAAAGTATAAAGTTTGGTTTTCTTGTGG
Organism: Carya cathayensis; assembly: GCA_011037825.1. Taxonomy (NCBI): domain Eukaryota; kingdom Viridiplantae; phylum Streptophyta; class Magnoliopsida; order Fagales; family Juglandaceae; genus Carya; species Carya cathayensis. Next base: position 488,373 of record QGSO01000185.1, read on the forward strand.
AGCCTGTTGGCTAGAGATTTTGTCATATAAAAATTCTCTAATTTCAACCATATTCCTGCAGCAGTGTCCTCACTATCCACCTCTCTACTTTATCCCCGAGAGAGAGAATTAGGGCACTGTGAGCTTTCTGGAGAATGTCTTCTTTGACAGTCTCCCTATCTTCCTCTTTCAAGGAAGAACCCTTTTTCCTTTCACCCAGGAGGGCATCCTGAAGTCCATGTTGGACTAGGAGTGCCCTCATCTTTATTCTCCATAACCCAAAGTCATTTTCCCCCGTGAGTTTTTTTATGTGAAACCTCATTGTCCCCATCGACCTAGGCTCTAGATACAACTTGTTAGAAATTATCTTTATTCTCTTCTTATACAGTGTTCAAAATAAAGATATGAAAGAAGATTTAACAAGAATATATTCACAAACAGGAACCAAACAGATTCAAACTAATCAACAGATTAGGTCTAACAGCAGAATCATATTATATACAGATTCAGACTAGCAACAGATTCAGTCTAACAACAGATTCAACCTAACATATAGATTCAGATTATCTACAGATTATAACAGAACAATATTAACAAGAAACTAAACCGTAGCAAGATCAATAATCAAAAGAATAACAGAAATAACAGAAATAAGCAAGAAAGAACAACGCAACCGATTTACGTGGTTCAACCCTAATGGTCTACGTCCACGGCAGGAATGGCCTCAGATCTTTATTGATAATCAGTGTCCTTCACAGAGAAGCCTCAGAAACACTCAAAGATTTACAAATCTCTCATCTCACTGTAAAATCGCACAGATTTTCTTCACAACAGTGAAACCCTAGTTTCTCCCTCACTGCTCTCTCTCGAAGACTCTCTCTCTCAATCGGCTGAAGAATACACAAATGAAGATTAGGTCTTCTGAAAGACCCATAGCGATACATATATATGGTGATACAGATGGCTCCACGTGTACAGATCCTGCGGCTGAAGTTTAACTTCACTTGATGCTGCTTACGAGTCACGTGCTGATCACATGATCACCAACTCAGGCTCTTAAACTTCACCACTTCAGAATCTTCTACTTATTTATTTCATTCAATGTCACAAGGAGAAATAAATTATTTATTTCATTCAATGTCAGATCACATATAACAATAAAAATAAATTAATTGCCATAATACACTACATGAAATATAAGAAATAATCTCTAATCATCTAATACTATATCATAAGATGATGAGATGCCAAAAATAATGAAAATTGAGATAATAAATAACATTACTCTTTTAATATATAACATTGCAAGATACTTCACATATTTCATAAATCCTAAATAGTGTTTTTCTCTCCTATTTTAAATATCCACACTAATATTAGTATTGTAGAAAATATCTAAATTTAACTAAATGATTTATATAAATCTAATTTGAACTCTTATTCCTCGAAGCTTTTTTCCCCCTTAAAAAAACGCCATTAATAATAAGATTTAATTGGATTGTTTTCAATAATTAATATCTATTAATCATTTACTTGAATTGTTTTCAATCATGTGCGTGCAGGAACTGATGCTTGCAACAGTGGATAATCCTTCTAACTGCATAGAGTGGACACTAGCAGAAATGCTCAACCAACCGGAGTTCCTACAAAAAGCTGTAGAAGAAATTGACAGGGTGGTTGGAAAGAAGAGATGGGTTGAAGAATCCGATGTTCCACAGCTCAATTATGTCAAGGCTTGTGCAAGGGAAGGTTTTCGGCTTCACCCAATTGCACCCTTTAACGTCCCCCATGTCTCAATGCAAGACGCGACTGTGGCTGGCTATTTCATCCCGAAAGGAAGTCATGTCATCTTGAGCCGATATGGTCTCGGCCGCAACCCTCGCGTCTGGAAAGAACCCTTGAGGTTCAAACCAGATCGACATCTGAAGAAGGAGGATGGATCATCGATGACCGATGATCGGGAGGTGGAACTTGCAGAGCATGAGCTGCGCTTTATTTCGTTCAGTACGGGAAGGCGAGGTTGCATGGGCATCACGATCGGCTCTGCTATGACTGTGATGTTTTTGGCAAGACTTCTTCAAGGATTTTCATGGAGTTTGCCGCCGAACCAAGAGGGAATTGACCTCTCTGAGTCCGCGAATGAACTTTTCATGGCCAAACCCTTACTTGCACATGCAAAGTCACGTTTGGCGGCTTCACTTTATCCTGCTGAATAATAATTATTAAGAAAAATACTTCTATTTATAAGTCAGGATAGATATGTACTATTGACATGACATTAAGAAATTTGAATCTCAAAATTTGCTTGCAAATCAAATTCTGTCCTGAATGCATGTAGGTGGTATAAAGTACTTTTTAGTGGTAGTAGTGTTCATACTTTTTAGTTGGTCGGTCCTTAATTTCTACGTTTTAGTTTGAAGGACACAGTTGGATTTCTTGTTTCTTCTAGGCGTGTTGATGAGTGCCTATGCATGGGCTCTTGAGTCTTGTGTTCATCAATAATTTTCTCTACGGACGTAAGTACTTGCAGTGTGTAATGGAGTAATCAATAAAATAACTCTTACCAATAAATTATTTAGCTTTTAAAACGTATATAGCACAATTTTGTTATGAAATACTCCTCTTGTTTCGTGGGAAGACAAGATCGAGAAACATGTTGATCAATATATATCATTTGACTGAGTACTATTTAAAATAGAGCTACAAATTGATTAAATGCCCCATGTCATTAAATTGATTAGAGGTGATAAAATTATGAAATGAAGGCAAAAGTTTCGGTTGCCATAAAACATGAGTAGAATTGGGAAAATCCAAAGGCATGCAATTACTCCATCTGCAGGAGAAAAGATTATTGTCAACACTTGACACCAGAGCTGACCTAACTTAGACGTTGTTTGGATTGAAAAATACTCTTAATTCATTTTATCTCATATTATCTTATAATTATAATTTTTTTAAGTTCTTACACATAATTATAATTTTTCTTAAATTCTTACACAAAATATAATAAAAAATTCAACATTTTAAATTTCAAAATAATAATAATATTAAGAAATAATATTATAATAATATTTTATTCAACTTTTAACTTTAATCTAAATCCATCTTATCTCATATCACTATTCAAATAACCTCTTAAAAGGATCAGTACAATATGTAGACCACATAATAAAATATCCATGGGTATGTTCATTTTGCTCTCTCTAGAATACTCTACAACAAATCCACTTTATATTAACATCTTGGAATAAATTTGAAGAGAATTCTACAAGAAATATGGCATTTCCCCAAAGGCGAAATTCATGGCAAAAAGCATACTATTTGTGGAAAAAATCATTTTCCCACAAAATCTTATCATGGAAAACTCGTACGTAAAACTTGTCGCAAAAAGTATTATAGCCCAAGAAAGGTTTAATTCGTGAGTAATACCTATGTTTTCCCATAACACATCTCGTGGTAAGAGTCGATGAAGCTCGTCGCAAAAGCACGTCCATTTTTTGTAATATGGGAATGAGAGAAATTACCATGAGAGGTATTGGTGGGTATTAATTAGTATTATCCACTATAACATTTGTGGAAAAAGCTTTGGCTAGCAATAAAAAAAAAAAAAAAAAGAAGAAGTATTTGTTGTGAGTTGTCTTTGTGGCAAATACTAAAAGAATTCAAGAAAACAAAAAATTGTAAAAGCAAAAACAGATGGGACTGAGCCAAAAATGATCATAAATAATTGTCTAATATAAGCTACAAAATTATATACAAACCAATGCAACCATGAAATGCAATAAACCACCATCCATTAAAATTCAATACACAACAACCAACACAACAATGAAATGCAATAAAACCACTTTCAACAAAGTTTGTCCAGTTGTTAATTTAATATCAATCTACAAATGTTCTTTCAAGCTTCATACACACCAACAATAATCCCAACCAACATATCACTTCAATATTTAGTACTAATTCACATCATTCCACTTCACACTCCCATATATATATAACTTAAAATCTTGTATTGTAAGCCATATCAACATGCTTGCTGCCCATATAATTCAATCCAACACAAATGTAGATGTATTATTCAAATAACACTTGATTTCAACACAGTAAATAACACTTGAGTTCATGCCTCTACTCTGGAATTCCTTGTCAGTCTTCACAAACTCAAGCAACCAACGCACGCGGCAAAGCTTAAAGCCACTCCACTCGACCAAGTTCACAGGGCATTGCACCCAACACAAGATTCAACAAATGCTCCCGTGTAAAAATGGTTGAGGTTTGCTTTCCAAAAATGGTTGACTAGTTGGATGCACTTGCAAACAAAAAAGAGCACTCCAAAGGCACTAGCATGAAAAGATAACCAAAGAAATATATTTAGTTGTTTTAATTGTAAAAGTTCATACACGTGGGTTTGAAAAAATATACTTAGAAATAAACAGATGTTCATACGTAGGATGTTCAATATACTTGGAGGAAAAAGAAATTTCAATGTAAAATAATTCTAGAAGAAAATGGAATAATAGTAAAATATCATCATTCTTAAACAATCTGAAGTTTTTGAAATGTGTTCATTACATACAACATAAAGACATTGGCCTATAGACTGTTAGTAAGCTAATAAGTCAGTATTTGTGATAATATTAATCAGCTATAGACTTACTCTTTGGCCTATTTCCAGCAAAGGTTGCAAATGGAATTATTGTTCCATAAAAATAAATTATAAATACCAAAAAAGATGAGGCTGAGCCAAAAATGATCATAAAATATTGTCTAATATAAGCTAAAAAATTATATACAAACCTTGGAGATTCAAATTGACACTAATAACAATTTCAAAAACAGAACTAAAATTGTGCTAACATGTTTTAAAGAAAAACTCTTAATGAGAACCCAAGAGTAATAAAGAGTTTAGCACTACGGCACTAATGAGAACATTCAAGTGGAAAAAGAAGTATTTTAGATTTCTATTTCCAGAACTGTTATTTACCTTAGTTCTCCCATCACGTATCATATTGATAGCTACAACCTCAACTATGTTGAGCTCTGCACCAACCATACATCTAGGTTAGTAACCAATACCTTCAAAATTTCAATACGACTATTAGTGCAGTTGGATAACCAAACCTATTACAAAGAAAATGACTCACAAGTCTTATAGTGAAAGAAAGAGCTGAAACAACACATGTATTTTCCTTTGCTTCTTGGTATAGTGCTCTGACATGAGAAGTACCAACCCTAACATATATTTTCACAAACTGAGAGTACAGACCTCAAGAATTGGTTTTGACAGTTGGACATGCTCAAGTGCTTGAACTAGAACTTCCCTAGCATTTTTTTTTCATTACCAAAAACCTAAATAAAATCAGGAAAGAGAGATATCAGCCATAGCATGAAGTGCAAATAATAAAAAACAAAGATCTATGACCAATAATTACTTCATGAGCAAATGTCCAAAGAGACGACGGATGAAATCATGAATATGATACAAGTTTTACTGGGGATATCTCAAGAATGAGAGAGAAAACACATGTTAGATATAGTAAATTCATCAAATCATATGGATCAGTAAGTTTGTCAAATAAAAGATTTTATTTTATTTTTTTGAAAATTTTGTTTAGGAAAATAGGAAACCTGCATAACCTATGTTCTGAGTTCTACCTTATATCTCTTAGGCTGCATGTCTTATAATTGGAGGAAAAAGAAATTTCAAAGTCAAATAAATCCAAAAGAAAATGGAAGAATAGGAAAAGATCATCATTCTTAAATAATATGACGTTTTTGAAATGTGTTCATCAAGTAGTAGGTTGAAAACTAATTTCTCTTGTTTCTACCTTCACAAAAACTTGTTTCTACCATACATTATATTACCATCTTACACAATGCTAGATTTCAAACCAGAATTTAAGAGAAGAAAAAAGAAAGCATGCATACCAAATACATAACAAAACTAATTAAAAGGAACAAAACACAAACTTGTTGAGCCTAAATCCAAAACCTTAAGCTATCTAATTTTGAAGTGGTAGCATTTAGCCTCTCCACTTACCCAAGAATTAATGCTTCTAAAACATGGAAGAAAAGGCATAGGAGGTTTGAAAGCTATCCATGGTAAACCAAAAATCTGTGAATCAACCAAGTGAAAAGGCATAGTCAACTTCAATGAAAGTTATAAAAGAAGTATAGTTGAACTTCATAAATAGCCCATTATACTGCCAAGATTTTCAATAGTTAAAGTGAGTTCAAGTTGGCCCGATTTCCCATTTATTACACACAAGATAATTAAATGAAGTCTAATTTTTTTACATGGTATAAAGTTTACAACAAATAAATACATGCATATACTTATTGAATCAAACCCACCACAGTATGCACAAGTTCTCTCCACTCAACTGAAAATTTATCTCATTTCCCATTGTAGGGGACATCACTACTTTGTATTTACCTGCTCCATATGAAATTAAGTCTCTACTTCATTTTTACAAACACTTGCTGTGCATTTTGTTAATTCATTGCATTCATTATCAGCAACCATACGCACATCTATCCTTTCTTACAATCAGCACTCAACACAATTTCTACATTCATCTATACACACATATAATAGCAGAGTCATAACATAGAAAATAATCCACTTTAATAACTCAAGAAAAAATACCCCAAATTTCATCTCCTTTCATTTCACAAATTTCCATCTCCTTTAATTAAGAAACAAAAAGCGGATGGAGGAAGACCATCGGAGGGAGAGAAGCTTACCGACAGCATGTGGCGCCGTTGGTGGTGTTGTGCCATGAGGAGAGAAACCGAGGGAGAAGGGAGAGAGCTACAAGGGGAGTGTGCTTCGATGGAGAGAAAACAGAGCACGATAGAGAGAGGGATGATCGGAATGGGACGGCCACCTGCGTGATGTGGCGATGGAAGTAGAGTTGTCGATGTCGGCTGCGTGGCCTGGTTGGGAGGTAAGCTATGAAGTTTTGGCTGGGGGGATGGAGTAATGGAGAGCGGGTGTCGGGCTGGGGAAGAAAGAAATGAGGGGGAAAATTGGGTCTTAGTATTAAAACTATTTACGGCGATTTAATATTATCCGCCGTAACATCTCATAGTAATTCACCACAAACAACAAAGAATTAATATATGGTGTATAATCTTGTTGATTTATCTGCGGCGACATGAAGTCATTGCAAAAATTTGTTTCTTTGCCACAACTTTAACCACAAATTCTTGCTCGTCAGACGTAATCTCGTGGAAAATGACATATGTTTTTCCCACAGAGAGTTTTCGTGTCATATGCTAAGTATTTGCCACAAATGTAGAGCTTGGAAAAAAAAAATGATGGTAAAAAGCTAAATTTCTTGTGGTGGAAGCAAGATTCTTCTCTTTATTTTGGTCTTAATGCTTTTCATTGTTGATGCTAGAAAGAGTTAGGACTATTCTAATGGCTAATTATTGAACATAAATTAAGGATTGAAATTTTAAAAAAAATGCAAAACAATGAGAAATTTATGAAAAATATTGATTAATTATAAGATTCAAAATTATTTAATAAAGCCAACAAGCTGTGCTTTATAAGATGTAAAATTCGAAATTATGAAAAAATATTTTAAAAAGAAAAAATCCAAATTATTACATGAAAATTAAATACGAAATCCTATAAAAATTTGGCCGAAATTGAATTCTATATCACTTCTAAAACTTGGAATGAAATCTTTCCTCAGAATGAACTTAAATAGAAGGTTTGAAAAAAAAAACTTATATTGCCCCAATCTAGAGAAGATTAAGTTTTTCTTGTCATATTTGCATAAATTCAACTTCTTAAGCTAGTTCAGCTCAATCAATGTAAAATATGGATATGGATACCTCATATCAGTTTAAGTTTTCATCATTCTCACTGGATTAGAGAGAATTCGTCCTCAAATTCTAAACTTTTTTTACTTGATCTTTTGGATATCTAATTGAACTCATTTTTCTCTTATTTTGTAGTCTTGTCCCAATAATCATGAAAAACTTGAAATTGATTTGACTAGCTTGAAATAAAATAACATTGAGTATCTCAAATCCAAAAAAATATTTTGTATAGGAAAATAACTTTGACTTGAAACTAATGGCTGATTCTATTGTCTTATTTTTTTTTTTTAGTTTTTTCGATATTTGACTATTATATATTTGTATATAGCTGACATAATTTTGGCAATGTGGAAATAATGTATGTTTCGTTATACGAGGGAATGAATGCTCTTTTGTGTTGCCTCATATGGTAGGTTTGACGATTCATGTCTCTCTTTCACGTTCTGATTTTTGGTGCATGTGCTGCTTCTTTTCTATCACCTTCTAAAGTTGATAGATTTTTTTTTTTTTCTTTTTGTAGGCTTTGAAGCTCATTGTGGCTTCAATTCAAACCTTATCATATTGCTGTTGGAGCTGTTTACCTATCTTATCAAAATATCAAGTTGGAGTTCAAAGCAATACCATCAACTATTCAAAGTATTACCATTCTAGTTAGGCTTGCACACCGACTCGACCGAATCAGATTTGGGCCCGACCCGAAGGAAATGGGGCGCCAATTCGATCTAATCTGACTTGTGGTTTTTTAGATCGGCTCGAACCCTTTGTTCTTCTCTGCTTTGGATCCTTCAGCTTCATTTGCAGATCCAAGGGTTTCAACTAGATTTCTCTCTGATTCCATTTCTCACAATCATTCCGATTCCATAAACCAACCAAACACACCCAGATTTTTCTCTGATTCCATTTCTCACAACCACTCCGATTCCATCAACCCACCAAACACACTCTTGCAGAGGAAGAGGAACCCACTCAATATTATTTAACAATGTTATTTATGTAATGCACATTGCAGATCATGCTCAGTTATAGCCATTTCGGGATGAAAGCAATTGGGAGGTTCGGTTTGTAATCTTGAGAACTTACGAAAACTTTCGAATTGAGAGGGTACGACACCGTAGAAGACATTGAAAATGATGTCGAGATCCCATTTCTTCAGCTTCATGCCACCGCAAGATTACAAGACCCACCAGCACCATTTCGGTACGCTCTTGAAGCTCAAATCGAGTATATGTTGTTTTCGAATCCAGAGAAAATCGAGATGGGTGAGGCAACAGAATATTGCGTTTATGGAGAGAGAGAGAGAGAGGTTGAAATCATCCAGATGCTCCAACAGCAGCTCTTGCTGTTCAGGGGTGTGGCCAGAGTAGGAGATTATGGGTTGATTTCTTGAGATGCTAGGGTTTGAGGATGATGGAGAAATGGGGACGGTTTTGACGGGTTGTTGGTTTCAATGTGTAATAAACCCGTAAAGAGTTTGACACGCTGAACCCGACTTTAGTTGATTGGGCCCATATTGGGTCTGTCGGATTAATCGGGCCAAGCCCTTTTCTGCATAGGCCTAATTCTAGTAATTGTTTTCAGACTAGCGTTTAATGTTTTCTCTTAGTGTATGAATAGGGACTTATCTCTGGCCTTTGAGGTATTTACGTTTTGTGACTGAATACCACATCTCTAGCCAAGTCAAATTGATGATAGTTTATTTAGTTGGTCGTTTGTACGTAAACTAATATATGATAGACAGAAAATAAGTTTACAGTTATGCCTCAGTGGCCAGTGTAGAGGTTGAATATGCATCTTGCTTTTGTTAAAATGTTAGTTCCAATTCGGTAGCCATGAGTGTAATTATTGGTGTTCATTTGTAGTTATGTGCATTTGTCTTGCAGTTAGGAACAGAAGAATTACAACCACAACCACAACCACAAGCACAACTAAATGTAGGCGTACAGAGAGGTATAATGATAGATTGAATTAGTAATTGAGTTTGCTCTTTGATGTTTTTAAGTATAGTATTCACATACTTGTTGTGAGGGGGAATTTCTTGTAGCGTCCGTGACTCTGAAGCATGGTTGGGGATCTGCAAAGAGTACAAAGTTTGAGAATGATCTACAAAAGATTGGACCAATTCTTTTATTAATCAAGGACGGCGATTGTAAGGTGTCATGAGTACACACAACTATATTTGTTTGAAGGGTAACATGTATAGTTAAGCATCATGCTAGCATGAGTTACTTTCATTGGAACGATGTGCTCAAGGAGGAGAAAGAAGAGCTATGTAATCGTGTTCATGTAACATCAATTACGATAGTTTTTTTTTTTGTGTTCGTCTAACATCAATTATCGGCACCATTTTTTTTATGACAGTTTTTCATGTGTTGGATAAAAAGCGTTCATGCTAATAACCAAGATATTTGTGACAAAAATGTGTTAGTCACAAATATATTTAAACATTTGGTTAAACAACCTATTGTGATGACACTTATTAAACATTTGTGATGGTAGTAATTGATGCAAAGCCATAAATTATTGCGACAGTTTTTTTTTTTCAACCATAAAATAAGTTTGGGAGTAATATTTTTTTTGACTATTACTAAGTATTTGTGTCACACACAGAATGTTGTACATGGATTTTTTTTTTACCATCGGTGAATGCTTTTAAGTCTATGGAAACCAACAATTGCGTCGAATATATTTAGTCGTAAACATTTATTTTTTGTGACATTAACAAGTTTCGATGGATAAATCTTCTAAGAATCATTAATAGCGTCTATGTTGCGTCGATCGAATTTGGACGGGGTTTGATTTTCACGACATTTAGTTGATTTTTTGTGCATAATTATTTACAAAAAGCCGTTTATGTTGCAGCGAAAGAGCGTGAAGATCAAGACCAAAATCCTAAGTTCTTTTTTTGAATGCATCCATTTGTGGCCAGTCAATGAGAAGCTGTCAGGTCCCACATCAAGTTTACTGGCATTGTTTGCCTGGTTCCAGGTGTCAAATGTAGTCCGACTACCAGTAGGGGGGTTAACCTAGGTTGTACCTAGATTTTGAATTATTTTTAGAAAACCATTTATTTTATTAAAATTTCTTCAAAATAAAAAGAAAATAATGTTGAAAACGTAATACTAATGCATTGAAATTATATCAAAATGGAAAACTAGATTTTATGTAAAAAAATAACGAAAACTAAAAATAAATAATTACCTTTTTAACTTGTAAAAGCATGTAAAATAAAAATAAAAAGAAAATCCAATTTTCATCATGTAAAATTTATGCAAAATATGTAATGTAATCCACTATATATTACATTGTTTCATGGTATTTATATATTATATTACAAAGGATTTTAAGCCTATAAATATAATTTTTCTTCTTAAATAATATGAACACTAAACATACATTACACTTGATCTAAAGAATTAATGAAAAATATTTTTTCTTACAGTGAAAATAGACCACACATGATCCTTGGATCCCATCAAATTCATCAAATTTAAAGTAGATCAAAATGCAATTATAAGCTGAAAAAACGTGCTAGTAGTACTAGTACTAATGTCTGGTGGAGATAATTTCCAGTTGATAATGGCTTTTCTCTTTTTTGTTTTTTTTTTTTTTTTAATTTTGTTATATACAAATAAAATCGCGTATTAATCTGTGTATCAATACTGATTATTTCATATTCAAAATTTAAATTAGTATTGTTTTTAAGAAAATCTACTTTTTGACTAATAACATTAGATTAATATACATATTAATACATAATTATATTTACAACTAAATTTTTCCTTTATATTTGTGTGTATTTCTTGAAAAGACTATACATACATGATACAGTGCCAAACGTACGGCTCATACCTGGACACGAGAGACTTCTTGTACGTCGTGATTAGTGTCGAGGGTGCGAGTTTCACGTGCCTGTACGTAATGGATCCCCATAAAGAGACTTGGTTGTGTCTGATAATTAAATGCATAATTTTGATTTTAATTTTACCTTATTTCTTGATTGGAAATTAACTTATTTACAACTATTGATAATTAAATGCATAATTAACTTATAATTTAATTTAAAAAAATAATTTTAAAATTTAAATCTTACAGATTAAATTATGTCACTTAAATAATTTGTGATGTAAAAATCTTTAAATAGCATTACTCTAAATAATATTTTTCATAATTTGTGTTTAAAAAGATTATGAGATATTTATATATATAGCAACTTGTCAGCTTCTCTCTAATGTCTCTTCGCAACTTTTCAAAATATAAGTAAAATCAACTTTTTATCGAAGAGAACATGAATATAATATATATTACATATATATATATATGTTGGTATGTAATAATCAGATCAAAAGATCTGATCTCACTCATGAATTTATTTGAGAATTTTAAGAAACCCCAAATAGGAAGATTGTTCCATACTATAGATAAGTTTGATTCTTTTTTCATTGTTTAAATAGTTTTTTTTTTTTTTTTTAAAAGATGGGGATATTTTAACACTTCACTGATCAAGATGACTTGATCTTATTTTTTGTTTTCAATTACATATATATTTAAATTAGGGAAGTGATTCATTTTAATTTTTTTTAATAGTTAAGGAAGTGAATATTAATATATATATATATATATATATATTAAAATATTTAAAGAAGTTTAAAAAATTATAAAATTAAGAAAATGAAAAAAAGGACAAATACATTACATGACGGCCGAATATCACGAAATGCTTGGATCCTGGGTCTCAAGCATTTTTTTCAACACTTTTTTTTAAAAAAAAAAATTAGTGATTAAGTAAGTGGTTTTTATTGATATTATATATTTTTTTTAAATATTTAAAAATACAGGATAAAAAGATAATAAAATAAAATAAAATAAATTTATTTACAGTACTTGAGGGGGCCAAATTTGGGTCCGTCGCTGCAGAGCCACTCATTCTTAAACTAGAATCTAGGGCCATGCACCGCCCCTAGCAAGCTACCTGCCCGTACACTTCTCCTCATGCTTCACGTGTACCATGCATTACATGCCTTTGCCTCCCTGCAGTTAGCCTAGCGTTTCCTAAACACCTAGACTTCTTGTTTACAGTGCGCTGTTGATTGCTTCTTGTTTCTTTTAGGCGTGTTGGCCGCCTATGCATGGCTCTTGTGTTTGGCAAACAAGTGCTAATCATCAATAATTTGCTGTACGTACGGACGTGCACGTCCTTGCAATGTATGCAGTAATCAATAAAAATATATCTTATCAATAAATTGTTTAGTTTGTAAACAGAGCATGACATGCAATCATGTTAAGAAATATTTCACTTGTTTCGTGAGTAGACACGATCGAGAAACATGTTGATAAATATGATCATTTGATTGAGTACTATTTATGGTTTAGAGAAGTACATGCTGCATGCATGATTGTTACAAGAAAAACATTAATTGAAAATAAGATATTTGCGACAAAGATGAGTTCATTTTTTTCAATTATGGTTAAAGCGAAAGTATATATACAACCACAAATTCAAGCATGATATATAATCCAACAATTGGTCATAAAAATGTTATGAGACTACAATAGAACTCCAAGTTAGGGTCATATTACAAAATATTAAAAAAAATATAAAATGTTTGAAATGGAACTGGAGGCATAAAATATTGAAACATCATCATTTGCGTCTTTTAAAGCATTTTTTCGCACTGAATTTGTAATTGGATCTTCATGGTGGATTTTCCAACTTTATCTATTTATTTTGTTGACAAAACTCCTACAACAAGAAGTAAAATTAGATTACCGATATAACAGATAAGAAAAGTGAATGAAATTAATATAATAATGAAATAATGCATTACTTGGTATATCGGCTCATTAGTATTGAGAAGAAAGTTGTGTACCAAACAATAGAATTTTACTTATTCTTAAATAATGTTTCAAATTCCACTCGAGTAATTTAAAAAATCGATCTAAACATTCATATATTAAAATTGTCAGGTCATCACTTCTCGAACTTTATTTACCATTCACTCATTGTTACTACATTTTTTGAGGCTTGAGAGACTATTTACTGAAGTAACAAAGAAAGCCACACATTTCTTCCGCATAATTTTTCGTTTGAACATCTACAAGACAGGAAACCGATATAAACTTATTATTAGCCGTCTTGTAAATTAATTACATAATATTAACTTTAGTTTTGTGACATGTTATATATTTTAATATAGTTTTTAATCTACTTAATGGTTTTACACAAAGAGCATCATGTCAAAATGTTTACACATGATCAATTTTTATAATTAATGAAACTAAATCGATGTAAGTTCGAACGGGCATTGTAAGTTTGACCAATATGTTTTCATTCGAATGAAATTTTTTTGGTTCCAATAATGTCCAATACTTCACGTATGCCCAAACTATATACAATTCTCTCGCCAAAATGTCCGTTCGAACTACAATTATAAGTTTGAATAGAAATTAATGTTAGTTCGAATGGTGTACCATCGGTTTGCACAGTAAATTTGTTTGGGGACGATACATTTTCATCCCAAATTCTTCTATTTGAATGTCAAGTATCTTGTTCAAACAATAATTGGACTACTAGAACTTTCTAGGATGAATGAAGAATTTCATCCCTAAAAGTGACATTTTGGGACAAATAGAATTTAAACTCAAATTTTCTTTGTCCTAAAATATCAATTTTTTTGTAGCGGTGACATAATCTAAGTAGCTATACGATATATTACTCTTTTTTATTAGAGATCAATAGATTTCAAAATAGCTATTTTAAATATGATTTGATTATGATAAATGACGTTCAAGAATGTTCATAAAAAAGCAATTCAAGTAAAAGATAAAAACATCAAGAGATCAACTAATTAGTTGTAGTTGTCGTGCCTTTTCTCCACCTAGAAAACTTTTAATATTGCATTCTCTCTTAAAAAAGCCCAATAACCTATACCTTATTAATTTCCTCCGCCGAGGGAAAGGCCTCCTCTCGTTTTCACCTTATTTCCTCATTTATTTTCTCTTTCCACAATAGGTTAAAAATTACTAAAATTGGTAAAAAATAAAGTCTTGCACGTAAGAGCCATAGATTTCTCTTGTAGGTTGTAAAGCATGCTTGCATTTAATGCAAGAAAAAAAGAAAAAGAGGCTTCCTCTTGACAACATAGGAAGACATTGATGCCGTTTATCCCACTATATTTTCACTTTTCCTAATTGAAAATTTTGTAGTTAGGGATATCAGTCTCTCTTGCAAACATTTTAGGCAAACAAATTGCAATGCATCACCAACATGCAAACATCGCCTCCAGTGGTAGCACCATAGTTCATATAGCTAACTGTTAAAAACCATCATTTAAGATGGTGGCCTCTTTCAGGAGAATGGATGGGGACCAATTTTTTAGTCACGACTAGATTTATTTTTCACTTTTGTAGTGCATTTTTTTTTAAAAGGTTGTATTGCATTTATCCTAATTGGGTGTTTGGTGGAGGATCCCACCCACTCTTCATATATCTTGATATATTTATGTTAATGAAATGCTTGCTTGATTAGAAAAAAAGATGACAATCCACTTTACATACAATAAACCTATGAAATAATGTTTTATTAATGTATTTGTATCTTAGATAAGTCGGCAAGAGATATTTTAACAAAATATAAACTCTTTAAACAAAACAGGCCTAGCCTTTGACAACTAAATAATTCCAATCTGATATTAATGATATAAGTATATATTATCCCTTATTCAAATAATAAACAATATCTTAACTACTAGCAAACAATTGAAAACCCGTAACAATCAATTATCACAAGCTACATATGTGATAACATAAATTCATTGCAAACATAGTTGTTTTTAATATCAAATTTTCACATAATTATTTTTCATTTAAAATAGAGCTATAAAATGGGGTGGTGATCGAGTTGAGCCCTACATAATAAGCAGTGGCCTTTACTAAGACCATTTGAGGAATGAGATCCAAAAGTAAAAGGAATTTGCCAGTTCATGAGTCTTGCGCTCACATATAGGCATTACTAAGGCTTTCCAATTTGGTAGCGCCTTAACAGTAGGGCGGACAACATGGGATAGTAATATATATTGAATGGCATCCATCTCATGGAGGAGCAATTCAATGGAAGCTTAAATTCGAGCCAATTTTCTTTCCCTGTTAGTAGGTTAAGCGAATCATAAGGAAGACTTGTGAAACACATTCTCAACAATTGGTGTCGTATGTGGGATACACAAAGTTCAACGTGTCTTTTGCATGCTTACAACAACATGCTCTCAAGCAACTCACGATAAGAAAACTACTGCTAGGTATGGATAAACGAACGATGGGATTGAGAGGAGATTTACATAAATGGAGGAAAGATAGAGGAAGATGACCTAGGAGATGGAGACTATGAGACGTAGAGACTTGGGTACTGGAGGAAATGCAACGCCGAACCAAGAGCATTATAGGGGAGAATCGTAGAGCGAAGGGAGGCCAAACCTGAGCCACGAGTAGGGAAAAAGAAAGATACACTACAATCTACGTGACCTCATGGAATAATATGAGGAAATGGTTAGGAAGGTATCTTAATCCATTAATAAACTACTTGGTAGCATAGATCTATCGTACAGCACAACATTAATGATGGTAGTCTCGCTCCCACAAAAATTCAAGGCCTTGTTGATTGAACTGTATGATGGGTCTAAAGATCCCATAGAACATATGGAAATGTTTAAGGCACACATGATGCTCTTTGGGTTTCGGGAGAAATTGCATGTCGGACCTTCTACTCAAAGGAATAGCTAGAGGATCATTCGGAAACTTGCAGCCAGGCTCAGTTGGCAAATTTGAAGAACTAGAAAACAATTTTGGACTCAATTCATGGCCAGTAGGCAAAGTAGGTGATTGGATGCTTACCTTCTAACTATGAAGGAGCAGGAAGAAGAAAATCTGAAAGCATATTTCACAAGATTCAACAAAGAACGTATGACTACGGATGACCAAGATGAGAAGATAACACTCTCGACACTTTAGGAGGAGTTTGGCCTATGAGCCTTTTTACGGTCGAACTGGCGAGGAGAATAACCGTTGTGACTCCCCAAAAGAATATTTAGATTGAAAGAATATCTTATTAATTTTGGATTATGGGCCTAATGAGAAATATAGGAATGTTATGGATTAAACAAGCTGGTCACGAGCCTCGTCTAGATGTTTTAAATCTCAAATATTTATTTTGAATGGCATATTTTAAGTTTTATTGAACCAATCCCAAAATTTTTAAAGTAAGCATCTTTAATTTTTGGAAACCCCAAAAATAAAATAGATTTTTGATGACTCACTTTATTTATACGGTTTTGTTTCTCTTAGAAACATTTATTGAAATTTAACATTTTATTTTTTAATGAAAAATAGTATTTTTGGGATCAAGGAAAAAAGGTTGGATTTTTCATCTAGTCTATTTACCTTCCCTTTCCCTTTTCTCTATTTTCTTCTCTCTTATTTCTTCATGTTTTATTTCCACCCTAGGATTAAGGTTAGGACATGTGTAGGGCTAGGATTTAATTGCCCTCAACCTTATCTCTCATTTTCAATTTCAGACCACACACATCTCTCTCTCTCTCTCTCTCTCTCTCTCTCTCTCTCTTCTTCCCCTCATTTCTCTCCATCCAGGGTTTCAACTGCAAACACCACCGTGAAGCTTAGACCACCAGTCACCGTGAGCAGGACACACCCACTCTCTCTCTCTCTCTCTCTCTCTCTCTCTCTCTCTCTCTCTCCACCATGAGATCCAGCAATTGTTGGGACCTATCCAAACCGCGAGCCACCCCTCCATAAAAATGTAGCCGATGTCTCCAGGATCTAGTGCTTCTTTCCCCACATCCAGTCTTATAGCCGGAGCCCACGTCCAAGCTCCACCTCCCTCAGCCAGTCACACCACAGGCAACCAAGCCAGAACCACCACTACCTCTCCCAAGAAAACCTCTGTTCACTTTTCTAGCTCTTGACCTGTTCTTCCCCTCCCTTCTCTCCATCTAGGTTTTAGCCGTATGCATGACTATGAAGCTCAGCCACCAGCCATTATGAGTAGCACACACCCAACCTTCATCTCTTCATCGTGAGACCCAGCAATTGCAGCCAAGGACCTGTCCAAAACTAGAGCCACCCTTTCTTAAAAACATAGCCAATGTCAATTGTACTTAAGGATTCCTACACATCTAGTTCAATAGTGACACCCCACGTCCAAGCTCTACCTACCTCAGCCAGTCGCTCCACCAGAAACCAAGCCATATATATATATATTAGAATATAATGTAATTTATATATCTCTCTTAGTTGTTGATACTTTTGTTCTTATTTTTAAGCACAGTTCATATCTGGCATTTGTCAATATTCTTAAATGGTCAATCTTAAGTACGGGTGCTACCCGCCCCCCCGGGGCGGGGCCACCCCCACCCTGCCCCCCGGCCCCGCCCATGCGGGGGGACGTTTTTCTTCCCCGCCCTCCACCCCTGCATGGACGGGGGCGGGATACCCCGTCCGGTAACAGGGGTGTGGGGGTGGACCTTCCCCCGTCCGCCCCCTGGATCAAAAAAAAAGAAAATACAGCTTACCGGCCGCCGGGGGAGGGGGGGGTGTCTGTCGTCTGGTCTGGATCGGGAGAGAGGGGGCCGTGTCTGGATTGGGAGAGAGGGGGGCTGCGTCTGGATCGGGAGGGAGGGGGGGTCTGCCGGCGGGGGCGGGGTGAGGTAATTTCGGGGCGGGGGATCACCCCATACTGCCCCCGGTCCCTCCCATGACCCCATATACGGGCGGGGGAAACCCCGCCCCCGTGTGGCCGGAAAGGGTAATCCACCTCGTTACACGGGGGCGGGGCGGGGTAGCAGCGGGGGCGAGGCCCCGCTGCCCACCCCTAATCTTAAGGAGTGCCTTGCAAATTGTCAACAGTGTTTTAATTGATCATTTTTATATATCTTTAAATTAGAATATGGTCTCATTTAAAATTTATGTAACTACATTTTATTTTCCTCGTTTTATTTCAAGAAATTAAACTAGAATATAATATTCACATTATATTTTTTTATCTTTTAAAACTTGTAATTATTTGGGTGAAACATATTTAACAAACAAATCTCACTTTCATTAGATACTGGCTCACAGTATACAATTGTGCTACTTAAAAACTTTTAAATATATGACGTTACTGCTATATATTATTCAGCAAAATACAAAACTTAGTTTAAGATGAAAAGTTTAGATGTAAAATTATCGGTATTCACGGAAGAATACAAGTTTGAAATTTATTTAATTTTTTCTTAATTTTACTTTTTTATCAAATTGTTATAGGTATTTCTCAAAATTTTCAATTCAAGTACTATTTATTTTTGACCTAAAAATATTGATCTCACCGCTCCAAACTTAAAATTTATTATTTATGGATTAGAGCCCTGCGAGCCAAATACCCTTCGCACTCAAATTTCATGCAAGGATCCCTAATGACGCCTCCTGGCTTCGTCTCTAGATTCCATGCATGTTCTTCAAAACATCCATTCCATCTATGCCGGAGTTTTACCCACGTATTAAGCTTCAATTTCTAACCAACCAGAATGATATGATAGGCGCACAGAGACGCCAAAACATATTACAAGAAATCTGTTCAGTTATGGCCAGTTATTTACTACGAGAATGATTATTTTCTGTCAAAATCGTCACAAATGCTTATTTTTCTTTTATTGACATTTGTATCGTAAAATATATGATATCCGATGTTTTTGACTAAGGATGATTAAATTAAGAATGAAAAGTAATATTTAACTTGCTTACACCACAAAATCTTGAAAACCCGAACTTCTTATGTATTCTTGGCCTTTATGTTTGAATTAACAAAATGAAAACCCCCCAGAAATGAACTATATATAGAGAGGTAGATATAGTTTTATGTTTTTTGACTGCAAGATATAATTTATCTGACAGCTAGATATAATTTATCTTCGTATTTTTTTTTTTTTTTTTTTAAATAGATCATTGAATTCATTCAATAAAATGAAGTTACAAGTTTGACTTATCAATACAGGAAAATTCAGACTATAAGTCAACCTATGCATCTACTCTGAAGCATCCACGGATATTGTCTTAATTTCTAAATCTCTCCTAAATGAGAGAGAGAGAACCCCTCCATCCTTCCAAGGAGGCAGAGTACAGCACACTGTTACTATGGACACCAAGTCCAATAGCCTAATTCTACGATATTAAAACTAAATAGCAAAACTACTATGCAAAACAAACATAAAACAGAACCCTAAGCAACAGCCTGAGCCCCGACAGCACACCTGCCGCAAGCATCAGCTGCACGAGCCCATGAAGGCATGAGCACCCAGCTCAAGCATGGACAGCAGCCTCTACTACAGAGACTGGTCATAAGACCACCAGCCATAACATCACCCGCCACTCTCGATCAGCTCTTACGACGGATTGTGAACGATCAAACAGCTCATCCTTCACTCGGGTACCAAAACGCTATAGGTCGATGGATATTTTTATCAATTTTGTCCGTTTTCCCATCCACTACACTGTACTGCCGACAGCGTGCAGTGCTGACAGCGTTTTCCCATCCTATTTACAGTGTTCTATGCTGTACTGTCCGTTTTCCCATCCTGTCTGTACTACCGAGAGCGTGCAGTGATGTCCTGCTGCTCGTCTGCACATCCACTACGTCTGCACATCTACTTCAGCTCGTCTGCAAGGCCTCTATGGATACGAGCATTATCTCCGTTTCTGCGAGCCTGCAAGCAAGCGAGCATATAAATGAAACGCTGCAAATAGAACATCCTCCATACCACTACCAGTTTCACATTTTGCCCTAGGGATGAGACGTTACAAACATAACATCCTCCATTTCCGTTGAAAACACTACTACAAGCAAGCCATAGAGATGGTACTCTAACCCTTTTTAAGCTACCCATTGCCAACGAGGGCCTTATTTACATTTAACCAAACAAAAAAAAAATCTAAAAAAGAGATGAAAACCAGAAAAACAGCAAACAAAAACCAGTCTAAATGCATATAAATGAAACCAGAAAACAACAAACGTTGCGTCACCCCCATTCTGGCCACCTTCCAAGAGAGTCTCCACCATGAGCTCTGGTTGGGCTTCACCCTAGAAACCTCCTTAGACCCCCATGCATTTCAGCATGCATCCCGAAAACCACCTCTGTTTTCCATGGATAAAACAGAGTCACTGAACCCCCGTGGGAGTACACCCCAAAAACTACATGTATACCGTAGCTTCTGAGCTCAAAAAGCCATGGCTCTACTCACACTTAATACCCTCCCCTTAACCACCATGCCCAGCTACATGGTTTTCCATGATGGTCCCTCTTTGATAACATACTTTCAACCGAACCACACTCACGGCCAAACAACGACGTCAAAGCCCTCCACCTCCATCGTGTAAACGCCTTCATCTCGTTTGAGTGAAATAAAATGGTAGACAGCTTCAATGTCCTTGACCGTGTAGTGAAGCTTTCAGGCCACCATGATCACCGCCATCCGACGCTTATTAATGAAACGAAACCTAGCAGAGCAAACAAAGGGGATGGAGGGAGGGGGGAGCCGTAGCCCCCACCCCCCTCGGACGGTTTACTCCTTTTTTTCTTAGAGAGAATGAGGAACTTCTCTCACTAGAAAGTAGTCTGGAAGGCGTTATTTATCTTCGTATTAGAGCACTAGTAGTGGACTAATAAAATTTGACCAAAATTTGACTAGGAAATTTACTTTTACAAATTTAGCTAGCTACTTTTCAACAATACTAAATAACAGACTCAACAAATCTATCACTATTATATTAAAATATTGATTTTGACATTTTCATTTATTTTAATTTTAATTGTAATTTAAATATTTATTCGTTATTAAACACTACGCATTAATTTTCTAACGTTCATATTATTTCAACGGATAAAATATTTTAATGGTCTTTTTTTTCTTACAACGGTCATGTGTTTTCAACGTTTATATTTTTCCAACTGTCATATCTCTAAAACAAATATATTTTTCTCATCCTTACCCTTTTCAACAACTATATTTATCCAACGGATATATATTTTTAAGGGCTATATTTCTTCAATGGATATATTTTTTAACAACTATATTTCTTCAACATAAGCCAACTTCATAGTTCACACTCTTTTGTACCCCAATAAATTAAAATGCTTAAAATTTGTTCTATACGAAATGGGTTATATATTTTTCCAACAATGAGCATTCCATTAGAACTTCCAGCTGTTGTGGCCGGTTTTGATTGGTAATTAAATTGTATGTAAAGGCCGCGTCGATAATCAAATTTTTATTATTTTTTGGAATGATCTTGACATCAGTACATTACACTACTTGATCGACTTAAAATAAATGAAAAATTATTTTTTAAATTTTCCCGTCGTAAAGACGTGCACCTCAAATATACCCCTGGTTTAATTAATATTGTAATTTTTTTTTCTTTCAAATATTTTTTTAAACATTTTTAATTATTAAAAAAAAAGTTAAAATACATGAACAGGCACATTTGTGGTGAGCGTTTGGAGTCGCCCAATCATTTTTCATTTTCTAAACTCGAAGAACAAAAGAAAGAAAGAAAATTTAAAACCAAACAAACCAAAGACCAGCTTACATCCTGAAAAAGACATCACGGACAGTACTCCTAAAAACGAAAGACTGTTCTCCTGATTGGTGTTAAGGGTCCGACTTTCACGTGTCTGTACTTGGCCGGTTCCTACTCGATCTATGAATGGAATGCTTTGAACGTTTTATGTAATTTTCAACTTTTTGTGACGGGTCAGCGTGCAAAACACATGACAAAATTTGATTTATTAAAATAATTTAAAATAGAAATTTTCTTTTATTATTTTATAAAAAATTTATATATAGTCATTTTTACTTATTATTTATATATTTTATTGATATGAATAATTATTTTATATTAAAAAAATATCACAATCAATTATATTAGTAAAATATACAAAGAATAAGTAAAAATAATTATACGTATAATTTTTATTATTTTATTCATAGACCTATGAGAATTGATTCTGTCAGATATTGCATAATTTTAATTTCAATTGTTCCTTATATTTGCTTATCACAATATCTGATAGATCGGTTGGTTATATCATATATTTGCATATCGAATTAAAAATTATTTCAAGATTTGATATTAAATTATCTAAAATTACTTATTGTATTTTACTTATTTATTAATTATTTTATATTACATTAAGAGAGAATAAAAGAACGATAATTAAAAGTGGGAGAAATAATATTTTTCACAATTTTAAGTTATTATATGGCAACTTGCCTGCTTTTATCTAATTTCACTCACAACTTTTCAAAATATAACTAAAATCAATTACATTTTTTTATTGAAGAGCGGAAGGAAAGAATTAGTAGTAGATAAAGTTTGTGGATAGAATGAGTCGGAAATTGACCAACCAAGATGAAAAACTTTTTCGTTCTCCTTCACCTGCACCATGCATTACGTGCCTTAATTTGCCAGCGGTCTGCAGCCTAGCGGTTTCAGCTAAAACACGTAGACTTCTCTAGTACCTCACGATTTCGAACCCTACTAATCTATAAATTCGTGTCTTTTGATCTCCATTGATTTCAGAAAAGAATCCTCAGCTCCAGAAAGAGTTCTGCTTAGTGCTCTTTCACTTTCCTGAAGTTGTCATTCGAATAAATCGGTTCTCTTAAGCCCTGCATGCATTAACGTATAGCTTACCAAGCATATACATTCGCAAACGATATACCTAGAAAAGAAACCATGTTTTATTCCTTCCTATTCTTTACCATGAGGGACGTCAACCATGGTTATGGCTCCTCAGAAAAAATCATGTTTCTGATGGACTTAACCTCGATCTCTGCCTTTCTTACCATGCTCATTTTTCTTTTTCCTCTCATATTATTGATCAAGTGGAAACCCAATGGGAAAAACATCAAGCAAACTCCAGCGCTCCCACCGGGCCCAACTCCGTGGCCAATAGTTGGAAACCTCCCGGAAATGTGGAGGAATAAGCCAGCATTTCGGTCGATACATGGCCTTCTGGAATCACTCGATACGGAAATCGCTTGTATACGTCTAGGAGGTGTTTATGTTATTCCGGTAACTTCACCAGAACTTGCCCGGGAGTTCTTGAAAAAGCACGATATCGTGTTTGCATCAAGACCTCTTTTTATGTCGAATAAATATGCTAGTCGCGGCTTTAAGTCGACAGTTTTGGTGCCGTGGGGAGATCAATATAAGAAGATGAAAAAGTTGGTGGCTTCTCAGATAATCAACTCAAAAACAACTCGGCGGCTACTCAATAAGAGGACCGAAGAAGCTGATAATATTGTTCGTTTCATCTATAATCAGTGTAAGAATGCTGCGATTGACAGCCGTGCGGATGATCAGTCAATTACTGGTTCAGTTGTGGACGTAAGACTTGCTGCACGTCATTACTGTGGAAATGTCATTAGGAAGATGATATTCAACAGAAGATACTTTGGCAAAGGAAAGAAGGATGGAGGACCTGGAGTTGAGGAAGTCGAACACATTGAAGCACTTTTCACCATACTCGACCATCTTAATGCATTTGCTTTATCGGATTACCTGCCATTATTAACAGCACTAGATTTAGATGGTCATGGGAAGATTGTAAGTGAGGATATGAAGATCGTTACTAGTTATGAAGATCCGATCGTCGATGAGAGATTACAGCAATGGAGAGACGGAGAGAAGACGGAAGCCGAGGACTTGCTCGACGCTTTCATTTTGGCAAAAGATTCGAACGGGAAAGCAGCTTTTTCAGTAGAAGAGATCAAAGCTCAAATCACGGTAAGATGAAAATTAAATATTAACAAGAATACCTAATACCATGCATTTTAATATATAACGTAGCAAGATAGTTTACGTCTTTCACAAACCCTAGATGGTGTTTTTCTCTCCTATTTTAAATGTCCATACTAATATTAGTATTGTTGAAAATATCTAAATTTAAATAAATGATTTATATAAATCTAATTTGAACACTTATTCCTCGAAGTCCCCCTCCCAAAAAAAAAAACCATTAATAATAAGATTTAATTGGATTGTTTTCAATAATTATCTATTAATCATTTACTAAATTACTTGAATTGTTTTCAATCATGTGCGTGCAGGAACTGATGCTTGCAACAGTGGATAATCCTTCCAACTGCATAGAGTGGACACTAGCAGAAATGCTCAACCAACCGGAGCTCCTACAAAAAGCTGTAGAAGAAATTGACAGGGTAGTTGGAAAGAAGAGATGGGTTGAAGAATCCGATATTCCACAGCTCAATTATGTCAAGGCTTGTGCAAGGGAAGGTTTCCGGCTTCACCCAGTTGCACCCTTTAACGTCCCCCATGTCTCAATGCAAGACGCGACTGTGGCTGGCTATTTCATCCCGAAAGGAAGTCATGTCATCTTGAGCCGATATGGTCTCGGCCGCAACCCTCGCGTCTGGAAAGAACCCTTGAGGTTCAAACCAGATCGACATCTAAAGAAGGAGGATGGATCATCAATGGCCGATGATCGGGAGGTGGAACTTGCAGAGCATGAGCTGCGCTTCATTTCGTTCAGTACGGGAAGGCGAGGTTGCATGGGCATCGCGCTCGGCTCTGCCATGACCGTGATGCTTTTGGCAAGGCTTCTTCAAGGATTTTCATGGAGTTTGCGGCCAAACCAAGAGGAGATTGACCTCTCTGAGTCCGCGAATGAACTTTTCATGGCCAAACCCTTACTTGCACATGCAAAGCCACGTTTGGCGGCTTCATTTTATCCTGCTGAATAATAATTATTAAGAAAAATACTTCAATTTATAAGTAAGAAGAACACACTATTGACCCATACCATTGACATGGCATGATTTAATTTGTGAGAGATTTAAATTTCAAAATTTTCTTACAAATCAAATTCTGTCATGAATGCATATCGGTGGTATGTAATGTGTGTTTTATGTGATACCCAATATTTATGTGTATTTTTACTGAACGATTATCTAAATTATTATAATAAGTGGTTCTTTTATTTTAAATTAAACGTGTTTTTCGTTCTATTGTTTTATAACTTTTAAGTTGTGAGATTTAAATAATGTGTCTTATTGATATTAATAATTACTTCGCATTTAAATTACTCTCTAGCATGAATTATTTTATTGTTAGGCTTTAACTATTTTATTTTATTAATATTGAGTTGTAGTATTTTTATTTGGATTTTATTTATTTTATTCTGCTCTTTATTTTAAAATAGGTTATTGTTGAATTCTAATTTTTTTATTTTATAAAGTTACTGTGTTTAAATAATTTCATTTAATTCGTCATTTTAAAATTTATTTTCGTTAGATCAGTTTGAGACCTCCGAGTTGAAAAGACTGGACCTCACTTTCTTTCCCCTCCTTTTTTTTTTTTTCTCTTTCCTTTCTTTTTCTTCTTTCCTTCTTTTTTCTTCTTTTTCCTCCTGCCTCCAGCCCATGTGTGCCCCCTCCCCTCTTCCCTCCCATGTGTCTCTCTCACTACCGTCAGTGCCGCCAAGCACCACCGTCCGGCGTCACCACCCAGCCCACTGTCTTCCCCACTCTCTGGCTACCTCCCCTGCAACGGCCACACCCCCCACACCCCACTCAATCTCTCTCTCTCTCTTAGCTATGTAGGGCCCGAAATGGCCATTAATTTACTGGGCCGCTGTGTGCTGCCCAATGGCGCCGCCACCACCACCACCACAACTTCCTCTCCCTCTGGCCAACATTCTCTACCAAGCTCAGCCCACTGTCATTCGCTACCATGAAGCCCACCAAGACCCACGGCTTTTCCTCCGTTCCGTCGTTGTGTGCCACCATGCCACCTCACCGCCACCACCAACGGCGACCTCTCCTGTCCAATCTTATGCCCCACTGTGACCTATTGCCACCACACCCTCCCTCTCTCTCCCACGGCCTATTTTCCTCAAAGTGAGCCGATCTCCTCCGTGCGCCGCCACGCATGGCCACCAGCCACCACAATCAACTCCATTGACCTCCATGAGCTATTCCCTAGCCTTCCATAGCCTTTGTTTGCCTCCATTCAGATTTGGATATTTTGGTACCCATTGCTACAGTGCATTTTGCACTGTTACGTTGCTTTGCCGATGCCTTTTGCAGCTCGTTAATTTTCCAAAAATTATTTTAAAGCGTAGTAAGTATTTTTCAAACTTCATTTAAGATTTAAATATATTTTTACTTTAACAATAAATTGTAATTGGTTGGTTATGCCAGACTGAGTCCGAGGAGTTCGGAGGTCGGATGGATTGGAGGAAGGAGTTATTTGTATGTTAATTGATGTTGAGATTTGTTGGATATTTTGTATCTTGATGTGTGTATTGCATGGAGCATGCATGTTCATGATTGAAAATGGAAAATTGGATTTTTTGCATAATGGCATGCATGTACATATGTTGGATATTGAAAACTGGGTTTTCACGTGTAAATGAATTTTTGGGTGCATGTGTATCATGATCCATAGCCGAAATGTGGCAATATCTCGGTGGAGCTCCTCTGGTCACTCGGGAGCGTAATATACTGAGTGACGTCCCCTGAGTTGTCCCTAAGCGACAACGGGAGCGGACGAGATATTAACGCTCTCGTGCCAACTCCGTGGCCCCTCTGCTAGCGGGGGTTAGAGGATGCTGGTCTATGTACGTGCTGGGCACGAAATTGGACATCGCTCGTTACAAAGTCACACACATGGTCGTTACCCATACGACCATGTGTGTGACAAAGGGAGCCAAAGTGTGCGGATTACCCCTAAGGGAGGTCATGGTGCATACGGTTAATGAAAATGGATTTTGAGTTGAGACTTGGATTTTGAGCCATTTTCTGAGAAAATGGCGAGGAAAAGGTTTTAAAGGAAATATTTTAGGCCAAATGTGATTTTTGGCGTGAGTTGAAAAAGGAATTATGGAATTTTTGGCGTGCGTTAGAAAATGATTATTTTTTGGATCTCATGCATATTGCATCCTGATCATGCATATTGTTGAGGTTTTAATGTATTTTTTATCTTGTGGGTGTTTGGATTATTACTTACCTGCGGTACTGGCTTTGGTACTGTAGATTTTGGATGCAGTTGAGGAGGAGGTTAAGCTTGAAGAGGCGGCTCCGCCAGATGACTGATTTGGAGTTTGGCTTATTTTATTTGAAAATTATTTTCCGTCTTTAAATTATGTATTTTAGATTTACGACGTTACTGGAACTTGTAATATTTTTAGTATACTTGTTTTAAGTGAGTTTGTATTTAAACAAATTTTGGTACTTAGTTGACTGACTTTATTATTCCGCTGCATTATTTTTGTTGTACATTTTCACTTGTATACACAATTGATACTTAGCGATGGGATATGTGATATGTGTTGTCATTATCTCGACGTTTCGATTTCCACATGTCCGTACATGAGAGTTGGAGACGTCACATTTTATACACTCACTTATAAATAGAATTTTCTACTCCCAAGACTGGTTCCAAGCACTTAGATTTCTGATGGAAAGTTGGGTCCGCATACAATTTGACAACTTTTTAATCATTTCAAATTTTTGATCAGTTCTTTTAAATGATCAAAAGATATTTCATCTAGGAAATGGACGCTACATACTACGTATCTATGAATGTTCATACTTTTTAGTTGGTCAGTCCTTAATTTCTACGTTTTAGTTGCGAGCTAGCTAGGACACGCGCGGCATGGATTTCTTGTTTCTTTTAGGCGTGTTGGCCGCCTATGCATGGCCGGGCTCCTGTGTTTGGCAAACAAGCGCTAATCATTGGTAACTCGCTTTACGTACGTACGTCCTTGCAATGTATGCAGTAATCAATAAAAATATATCTTATCAATAAATTATTTAGTTTATAAACAGTGCATGACATACAATTATGTTGAGAAATATTTCACTTGTTTCGTGAGAAGACACGATCGAGAAATATGTTGATCAATATGATCATTTGATTGAGTACCATTTATGATTTAGAGAAGTACATGCATGATTGTTACAAGAAAAACACTAATTCGAAATAAGATATTTGCGATTAAGATGAGTTCATTTTTTTAGTTATGGTTAAAGCGAAAGTATATCAACGATCACCAACATCAAAGAACCCCAAGTTAATGACCTAGCTGGAAAGTGAGAAACAATGACACGACAACCATTTTCTTCAATTGATGACAGAATCAATGACTGGAAAATAAAAAACTTCATTCACTACAATAGAAACCCTTTTTCGGGATAAAAAATTTCATCCCAAAAGGGTGGGATTTTCATCCCAGAAGACATTTAGGGATGAAAAAAATTCCATTTCTAATTCGTCACAATAGGTACGTATGTGCGAAAGACAATCATCGACAAGAAAAAAATTTCGTCATAGAAAATATCTTTTGGGATCAAATTTTCCCAACCCGTTCGAAGTTCATTCGAAAGGGAAGAAATTTCATAAAGAAGTCATTTCATCCCTAATAGGCATTCGAACGGCCAACTTTCATTTGAACATAGAATATTGTTCAAAATGTTACGATATGAGACTAATATTCGAACAATTTAGTCACATTCGAAGGGGATGTGAGGTCGTTCGAATATTGAAGACATGACTGTTCAAATAAGATTGACATCCGTTCAAATGTTGAGACCATATATGGTTTGAAGGTATGCAGTTACTGTTCTAACATTAACTCGAATTGTTCAAATAAGAAAGTTCCTAATTCAAACGACGTTCGGGTAAGGGTTATAATCTTTTGAACGATGTGACGTAAATGTTTCGAATGTAATTAGGTAACACTATTGCTGTTCGAATAAGAGTGATAAGAATTCAAATGATTTGTTGTAGTTGTTTAGATGAGCATTCAGAGATGGATTTGATCCTTTTGAACATTGAACCTTATGTGGTTCAAACTTTATTTTGGTCAAAATATTTATGTTCGAATTGAAGCTGCTTTGTCCGAATAAAAAAGGTATGTGTTCAAATGGGATGATGACTTCTATTTCGAACTAATATAAAATATAAAATATAAACAAAATATGAAGCAGTATTAAATTTAAGGAGTAAGGGTAATAGAGAAACAAACTCAGTATTTTAACGAAATTTGGCCCCACCGCCTACATCCTCACCTCAAGCTATCCATTGAGAATTCCCAAATTCACTATTCAACCTTTTTCAGGTGGAGATAACAACCTATTACACTTTTGAGTAACACTGCTACAAAGAATCTGTGTAGAACACCCTCTACACTTGCAATTACCTTACATGTAGTGTTTCAACTATTTCTTACATAAAATGCCTTCTACATGCATAAAGGTTATACATGCCATTTTAGTGATACAAGAGTTAATAATGGATAGGTTATTAGAAAACACTCTGCAATATGTGAAATAAGATATTGAAATAGATATTTAGAATGAACAAGGGTTAAGGCTCAATATTTAGAAAATTGATATTGAAATATTTGAATTAATGTTGAAAAACTTGCAATAATGTGCGTATGCTCTTGTTATTGTGAATTTGAAAATCTCAATTGAGTTATTTATAGGCATATGAGACTTCATTTTCAAATTTAAAAGTATTCACATGTCAAAGACAACATCATTCATTTTTCAAAAGATTCAAATAAAAGTTTATCATTTTTGCAATTATCAAAGATAACATAATTTACTTTTCAAACAATTCAAATAAAAGTTTTTCATTTTTACAATTATTAAAGACAACATTCAATTTTCAAAAATTTAAATCTAATCTTTTTACTTTTTGTATATGACAAAAAGGAGCATTATTTATTTTTCAAAATTTTCAAACAAAATCACCTATCTTTTGCATATGTCAAAAGGAGCATTAATTACTCTTGAAAATATTTAAACAAAACATGCACATGTCATCTTCTAAATTTTTAAAATTCAAACTTTTAATCATGACATGCACATGTGAAGGATGACAATAAATCATTTTTTTAAAAAAATTAAATTAATTTAAAAAATATCATGCACATATGGAAAATACAATTTGATGTTTTATGATAAAATATTAATTTTGAACCTTAATCCAAGTTCGAGTTTTTTAAGAGATTTACTAAATTACTTTAAAAGATTTATTTGTGAGCTTGTTGTCTTTCTTGCTCATGCTTGATTCGTTGTTGTGCTTGGCTCCACTTTGTAGACATCTTGAAATTGAGACTCCTTTATGCTCGAATTCATTTATTATCATCAAAACCCATAAGTAGATATATAATTATATGATGTTTGAAACCTTGGCTTTAACAATCTCCACCCTTTTGATGATGACAAATACTTAGTAGAATTTTGAGGCCTTAAACTCTCCCTGAGAATGTACGCTAATTTTTCAAGTAGTAGATAAATATAATTCCAAACATATATAACAAAGGTAATAATTCAACAGATGATGGAACTTGTTAATGTTCTAATCTAAAACTTATTCCCTTTTTAGCATCATTAAAAAGGAACCGCAGTAAGTAATAGACTGATGAAAACAGTGCACTAGTAGAAACAGTAGAGAGTTAAATAATTTGAGCCGCTCGGATCCAGGCAAGTTATGCAAAACCTTGAGGCCTAGCTCTATCAACTTAGTACAGAAGGAGATTTAAATCGCCTGATATTGTTGACAAAATGAGATTTTGCAGAAATTTGAAAGCTCTGGGTTTCTATTTGAAATATCTCTATTTCTAATGCATCCACTTTAGAATCAAAGTGATTTTCTGCGTGGTCTTTCCTATATGCACAATCAGCATGCTAAGTTTAAAAAAGGGATATTCCATATTCAGTTTCTACTCAATTGGCCACTAGGATTTACACAAAGGACTTGGTACATGTCAAAGGACTTTTGCATATCGTATTATTGTAAATAACGATTTCTAAAATGTTGCTCTATTATGTTGAGATTCAGTTTTGTTCTATATTCTATAAGAGATTCCTGTTTACACGTTAGAACATTTTGGCTAGTAACTGAGTTAGTGGACTCACCCTTTATCGCCATCATCTCTTTTTCTCATATGATTTTAATGATTGTGACAGTGAAAATATATGGCATATGATAGGACAATTAAAGTACTCACCTAAGTAGATTGATCCATGCTAGCAATTCCAATGTGCCAAACGTCAGAGCAAAGAAGACGCACATATGCAATCAAGAGGAACGTATCCACATATATGCGTATAAATGAAAATTTCTACTCATTATTCCCACACCACATATTACATATTATTTTTTCCTTATCAAATGTGTGGTGTATAGATAACGAGTAGAAGAATCAATTAATTTAAAAAAATAAAACAAAAAGAATGACAAATTTTTTTTAAAAAATAACAATAAATATGGTGCATGATGTATAAGATGATGGGCAACAAAATTTGTACAAAAATATATAAAAATGAACAATAATAAGTAGTGTAGAGATGTACCTTGCCTTTCCCTCTTCCTCTAGGTAGGATTCCATCATGGACGAGGGCCGAGGCCGAAGGGGCCGGGCAAGTGGGGCATTGCCCCCAAAGGCTCTGACCCACTATATATAAATATATATATTTATATAATGTAATTTATATATCTCTCTTGGTTCTTGATACTTTTGCTTCTGTTCATATTTTTTACCACAATTCATAACTGGCATTTGTCAATATTCTTAAAAGGTCAATTTTAAGGAGTGCCTTGCAAATTGTCAATAATGTTTTAATAGATCATTTTTATATATCATCAAATTAAAATTTGGTCTCATTTAAAATTTATATAATTACATTTTATTTTCCTATTTCATTTCAAGAAATTAAATTAGAATATAATATTAACATTAGATTATTTATCTTTTAATACTTTTAATTATCTGAGTGAAACATATTTAACAAAAAATCTCACTTTCATTGGATAAATAGCTCACAGTATGGCAATATTTGTGCAACTAAAAAACTTTTAGATATATGAGATTACTGCTATAAGATATCACAGGCGGCGCACAGATCTAGCCGCCCACACATTTGTATCTTAAAATGTAAGATATCCTTAGTCGTTGTGAAAGATATCAAATGTTGTTGTGGCAAAAATATTCACTGGAATAAGCTTTCTCAATGATGATATCAGTAACTATAAGGATTTTTCCTGGAGTTTGTATTCACTATTCGTGGCGAATTCAAATCGCTAGAAATAAGTTTATTTCTGGCGATTTTTTACAAATCGCTGGTAAAAAGATATCGCAACTGATTTTTGGCAACCAACCCGCAGGGAAGATGAATTCGCTGGAAGAAATTATTTGCAACGAAATTTTGACTTTTTGCAGTAATTTTGTAGTGTTGGAAAAGACTAAATTCCTTGTAGTGTGATTAAATCAAGAATGAAAAGTAATATTTAAGTTTCTTACACCACGAAATCTTGAAATCCCGAACTTCTCATGTATTCTTGGCCTTTATCATATTTCAATTACCAAAATGAAAGACAGAGAGATCGAAAACCAAAAGATTTTTCATCCATTATTATTTAACATTTAGGTATTATTAATTGTCTTGTTTATGAGTGGATGAACAAGCTGAGAAACTTATTTGATAAAGTTCAAAAATAATAAAACATTAAGAAATATGGGATTTTCTTGAAATGGAGCACATAACTTTAGGGCTTTTCTTTCTTACTGCACGTATACATTAGTATGTGGATTTAAAAGGGTGTTCTTCATCATGATCTAGTACTACTGGCCTAAATATAGGAACGATTATACAAGTTTTATACAAGTCCAACAAACCCTTTATTTTTTGCTATGACATATTCATAGTAAAGAGATCACCCATAAACAGAAATAACATATTCATTGATATGACCATTCAACTGGAAAATCATTTTCATTATACAGAAAACAAGAAAAGTACGTACATATGAAAATCATGTTGTGCTCGATCAATGAAAATCATATTCGATTCGTTGGTCCATCACAATTTAAAAAATCAACAGTTAGAAGCTGTTGTTTTCGGTTGTGATTGGTAAAATTATTTTTTAGTATTAATTAGATCATGAAAAGAATTTCATTTTGGAAATTTTAGAAAAATCCTCTCAATCTAAATATTTTCTAAGAACAATGTTAGAATGGTTTCAGATATGCATCTCAAATATGCACTCATATGATTGCACATGCATTTTTTCTTTTAAATATTTTTTAAACACCCTTAACAATTAAAAAAAATTCATAAATTTATTAATAATCACAGCTTCCTTAATTATTAAATTTTAAAAAAAAATTAAAATACACAAAGAATAGTAGGTAAAAAGTGTTGAGGAGAGTTGTGAATAGTAGTAAAAAGTAGATGAAAAGTAATAATAAAGTAATGAATATAGTAATAAAAAGTAGGTAAAAAGTAATGAATAGTAATAAAAGTAGGTGAAAAGTAATAATAAATTATTAAATAGTAGTAAGAAATGTTGAGGAGAGTTGAGGACTCCTCAACACCCAAACG
Organism: Carya cathayensis; assembly: GCA_011037825.1. Taxonomy (NCBI): domain Eukaryota; kingdom Viridiplantae; phylum Streptophyta; class Magnoliopsida; order Fagales; family Juglandaceae; genus Carya; species Carya cathayensis. The sequence goes on from QGSO01000185.1 coordinate 522,654, forward strand.
CATCCGAGTTCACGTTTGAGATCAGTACGTCACCCAATGATCATTTTCCATTTTCTGAACTCGAAAATTAAAAAAGAAAGAAAATTTAAAACCAAACAAACCAAAGACGTTACGTCCTGAATAAGACATTAATTGTACGTGAAGTCCCGAAACTGAGAGCAATGCATGCATCTAGTCACGGACGTACAATACTACTTCTAAAAACGAAAGACCCCTGATTGGTGTTGAGGGTCCGACTTTCACGTGCCTGTAATTGGCCGGTTCCCATTCTATAAATGGAATGCTTTGAACGTTTTATTTGATTTTCATCTTTTTGTGACGGGTTAGCGTGTAAAGCACATTTTCTATTTATATGATACGTTTGTTAGAAAAATTTAATATAGAATTTTTCTTTAATTATTTTATGAAAAATGTTACGTAAATTATTTTTTTATATTTTTTGTGCACTTTATTGATATAGACAATTATTTTATATTTAAAAAAATAATAATACAGCCAAACATATATATCAATGGAGTGTATAAAAAATACATAAAAGTGACTGCACATACAATTTTTATTATTTTATTTATAGACCAATTATGAGAGTTGATTCTATCAGATTTTGCATAATCTTAATTTTAATTTTAATTTTTCTAATATCTTATAGAGTTGGTTCTATCATATATATATATTTGCATATCGAATCAAGAATTATCTAAAATTACGTTTATTATGATTTTGTATTATATTAAAAGAGAATAAAAGAACGATAAATCATATTTTTCACAATTTTGAGTTATTATCATGAAATAGCAACGTGCCAGCTTTTATCTAATTTCTCTTTTACAACTTTTCAAAAAATAACTAAAATCAATTACATTTTATTGAAGAGATCAACATATAAAATAATATACTGATCATGTGTATAAGTAAAAAATCAGAAAATTTCCAATGGCACTGAATTTATTTGAGAATCTTAAGTAACGCCAAAAATTGAAAGATTGCCCCATACCATACATAACCTTGTGAAATCATTATTTATCTTAAAAGTTTAAACTAATAAAGAAAATTAATTAAGTTTCATATATAAAAAATAAGAAAAACACTAGTATGCTGCTTGAAGCATACTGCTCGATGTAATTGATCGCTTGTCAATTTTTTTTTATTTTTATTTTTATGAAGGAAGTGAGTTTAAGTGTAAAAGTGATTTTTTTTATTTTTTAAAAATACTTAAATATATTAAAAAATGTGAAAAAAAGAAAAAAAAATTACATGAAGCAAAGGTGTGAGAGATGGGAACAAAACGTCAGATGTTCCAGGGATATCTACACCTAAAGTTGATGATCACATGACTGCAAAGACGATCAAACCTTCATGGTGGTTACTACCTTAGGCTATATCCATGCTGAATGTAGGTAGTGAACTATGATATGAAGAAAAAAAATCTTGCAAGAATGGAGATTATGTAAGTCGAAGTTAGCAGAGATTGCACAAGATGAACACATTGACTGAAGACAAGATATGTTAGCAGCAGGATGAGGAGTCTGTTGCCTAGATCAGAGATGGAGACCTTAGCAACAGATTCTCTTATATGTGTCAAGGTCCGTGCAAGACCATTAATTCTCAATGCAGTGGGAGATGTGTCGCCCTATATAGATGTGTTGATTAAGGGGACTGTACATGATGAATAAAAGTTATGCATCACTTTAGTTAGTCTTCTAACTTGAATACATGAGTTGTAAAATTGTAGAGATGATAAGGGATCATGCTGGAGATAGAGGTTGGCATGTTGAGAACCAGTCTCCAAGTTGGAGATTGGTGTGATTGTAGGATTATGGAACCTGGTTTTGAAAGCTTTAAAGGCACCAGGTAGATTGTTCGCTCAGCTGTTGTTCGAGTGAATCTCGGTTTGCTCAAGGTGTACATGAGTGCAGACTCATGGACTCGAGCGAAAGAAGAATCTTAGGGAGTTGAGATTGTGCAATAAAGCACTAGTAAATCTCTTCTGAAGAAAATCTCTTACAAGTTTCGTGGATGTAGATGATGCTGATGCATTTGAAGATGCATTTGGAGAAACATCTGAGCATCCATTTGAAGACGTACCTACAGATACATTTGATAGCGGAAATCTCTCATGGCTAATAAACATTCCAATAAAGGAGTGCAATTATTTGAATGATACAACCGTTTGTAGAATCATAGTATGGCACACTTAGGTGGAGGTGGTGATTGTTGGAAACCTCCCAAGTATGAAATGTCATTTGAACTTGCAACTACCCACCCACTGAAAGTCCCTTCTCTAGTAGCAAATATTGACCAAAATTGTTGCACCGAAAGAAGTGTGGGAGTTTGTCCTCTATGGCTTCTCCTATAAAAGGAGACCATTTGCTGAAGATTAAAATCATCTTCACTGAGGTGAGAGATCGAGGCTGAGGGCTAAGGGTGAAATTTGAGTTCTGGAAAAATCCAGAACATAGGGTATTTTGAGAGATAGAGAGCTTATTTTATGAGTGTTTGTAATTTTATACAAACATATTGAAAATACTGAGTTTCTGTTTCAGTAGACGTAGGCAAGTTATCAAACCACTTAAATATTGTCTCTCTATCGTCTTGTCAGATTTTTTGGACAGGCCAGAGGCGCAACAAAATCCTGTCAATCTAAATATTTTCTAAGAACAATGCTAGGATGATTTCATATGTGCACTTCAAATATATATGCACTCATATGATTGCATTTTTTTTCTTTTAAATATTTTTTAAACACCCTTAACAATTAAAAAAACTAAGAAATTTACTAATAATCACTTCCATAATTATTAAGTTTAAAAAAAATTAAAATACATATAGAGGAATATTTAGAGTTCACGTTTGAGATTAGTCACCCAATGATCATTTTCCATTTTCCGAACTCGAAAATTAAAAAAGAACGAAAATTTAAAACCAAACAAACCAAAGACGTTACATCCTAAAAAAGACAAAATTGTTAAAGTCCCGAAACCGAGAGCAATGCATGCATCTAGTCACGGACCGTACTACTTCTAAAAACGAAAGAGTACCGTTCTCACTTCTCCTTATTGGTGTTGAGGGTCCGACTCTCGCGTGCCTGTAATTGGCCGGTTCCCATTCCATGAATGAAATGCTTTGAACGTTTTATGTAATTTTCATCTTTTTGTGACGGATCAGCGTGCCAAGCATATTTTCTATTTATATGATATATATATAGCAAAACTTGATTTATTAGAGAAATTTAAAATAGAATTTTTCTTTCATTATTTTATAAAAAATATATATTATCACTTTTATGTATTCTCTATATAGTCTATTGATATGGATAATTATTTTATATTTTAAAAAATAATGATACCGCCAAACATATATATCAATAGAGTGTATAAAAAATACGTAAAAGTGACTGTATATATAATTTTTGTTATAATTTTATTCATAGACTAATTATGAGAGTTGATTCTATCAATTTTAATTTTAATTGTACGTTATATTTGCAAATCATAATATATGATAGAGTTGGTTCTATCATATATTTTCATATCGAATAGAATTATCTAAAATTGCATTTATTATGATTTTTTATTATATTAAAAGAGAATAAAAGAACGATAATTAAAAGTGGGATAAATAATATTTTTCACAATTTTGAGTTATTATCATGAAATAGCAACTTGCCAGCTTTTATCTAATTTCTCTTTTACAACTTTTCAAAAAATAACTAAAATCAATTACATTTTATTGAAGAGATCAACATATAAAATAATATATTGATCATGTGTATAAGTAAAAAATCAGAAAAATTCCAATGGCACTGAATTTATTTGAGAATCTTAAGTAACGCCAAAAATTGAAAGATTGCCCCGTACCACCATACATAACCTTGTGAAATCATTATTTATCTAAAAAGTTTAAGCTAATAAAAAACATTAATTAAGTTTTATATATAAAAAATAAGAAAAACATTGGTATGCTGCTTGAAGCATACTGCTCGATGTACTTGACGGCTTGTCAAAATTTTTTTTTTTTATTTAATGATTAAGGAAGTGCGTTTAAGTGTAAAAATAATTATTTTTATTTTTTAAAAATACTTAAATATATTAAAAAATGTGAAAAAAAAAAATACCGCCAACTATAAACGCTGGCCGGCAAAGAAGCCTAACTCAAAAAATAAAGATTGTGCATGGAATGACTTGGAAATTCACCGGCCAAGATGTCGAACTTTTTCCTTTCTCTCCTTCACGTGCACCATGCATTACATGCCTTAATTTGCCTCTGGCCAACAGCCTAGTGTTTTCAGCTAAAACACGTAGACTTCTCTCACCACACGACTTCGAACAATACGACTCTATATATTCGTGCCTTTTGGTCTCCATGATTTCAGAGATAAGTCAGGGCAGAAAAGAATCCTCAGCTCGAGAAAGAGTTCTGCTTAATTAGTGCCCTTTCACTTTCCTGAAGAAGTTGTCATTCAAATAAAGTTGGATCTCTTGATCTGCTGCATGCATTAACTTATAGCCTACCAAGCATATACATTCGCAAACAATATACCTAGAAAAGAAGCCATGTTTTCTTCCTTCCTGATCTTTACCATGAGGGACGTGATCAACCATGGTCATGGTTCCTCAGAAAAAATGTTGCCGATGCGTTTAACCATGATCTCTGCCTTTCTTACCATGCTCGTTTTTCTTTTTCCTCTCATATTGATCAAGTGGAAATTCCAGGGAAAAAGCTGCAAGCAAACTCCAGCACTCCCACCGGGCCCAACTCCGTGGCCAATAGTCGGAAACCTCCCGGAAATGTGGAGGAATAAGCCCGCATTTCGGTGGATACATGGCCTTCTGGAATCACTCAATACGGAAATCGCTTGTATTCGTCTAGGAGGTGTTCATGTTATTCCGGTAACTTCACCGGAACTTGCCCGGGAGTTCTTGAAAAAGCACGATATCGTGTTTGCATCAAGACCTCTTTTTATGTCGAGTAAATATGCTACTCGCGGCTTTATGTCGACAGCTTTGGTGCCGTGGGGAGATCAATATAAGAAGATGAAAAAGTTGGTGGCTTCTCAGATAATCAACTCAAAAACAACTCGGTGGCTACTCAATAAGAGGACCGAAGAAGCTGATAATCTTGTTCGTTTCATTTATAATCAATGTAAGAATGCTGCGATTGATCACAGCCTTGCTGATGATCAGTCAATTAGTGGTTCAGTTGTGGACGTGAGACTTGCTACACGTCATTACTGTGGAAATGTCATTAGGAAGATGATATTCAACAGAAGGTACTTTGGCAAAGGAAAGAAGGATGGAGGACCTGGAGTTGAGGAAGTAGAACACGTTGAATCACTTTTCACCATACTTATCCATCTTAATGCATTTGCTTTATCGGATTACTTGCCATGCTTAACAGCACTAGATTTAGATGGTCATGGGAAGATTGTAAGTGAGGCTATGAAGATCGTTACTAGTTATGAAGATCCGATCGTCGATGACAGACTACGGCAATGGAGAGACGGGGAGAAGACGGAGGCCGAGGACTTGCTCGACGCTTTCATTTTGGCAAAGGATTCGAATGGGAAAGCAGCTTTTTCAGTGGAAGAGATCAAAGCTCAAATCACGGTAAGATAAAAATTAAATATTAATAAGAATACCTAATACCATGCATTTTTAATATCAATAAATTTATTCATCATCCATTTTTTAATATATAACATTGCAAGATACTTCACGTCTTTCGCAAATCCTAGATAGTGTTTTTCTCTCCTATTTTAAATATCCACACTAATTATATTAATATTGTAGAAAATATCTAAATTTAACTAAATAATTTATATAAATCTAATTTGAACTCTTCTTCCTCGAAGCTATTTTTCCCCTTACAAAAAGGCCATTAATAATAAGATTTAATTGGATTGTTTTCAATAATTAATATCTATTAATCATTTACTTGAATTGTTTTCAATCATGTGCGTCCAGGAACTGATGCTTGCAACAGTGGATAACCCTTCCAACTGCATAGAGTGGACACTAGCAGAAATGCTCAACCAACCGGAGCTTCTACAAAAAGCTGTAGAAGAAATTGACAGGGTGGTTGGAAAGAAGAGATGGGTTGAAGAATCCGATATCCCACAGCTCAATTATGTCAAGGCTTGTGCAAGGGAAGGTTTTCGGCTTCACCCAATTGCACCCTTTAACGTCCCCCATGTCTCAATGCAAGACGCGACTGTGGCTGGCTATTTCATCCCGAAAGGAAGTCATGTCATCTTGAGCCGATATGGTCTCGGCCGCAACCCTCGCGTCTGGAAAGAACCCTTGAGGTTCAAACCAGATCGACATCTGAAGAAGGAGGATGGATCATCGATGGCCGATGATCGGGAGGTGGAACTTGCAGAGCATGAGCTGCGCTTCATTTCGTTCAGTACGGGAAGACGAGGTTGCATTGGCATCGGGCTCGGCTCTGCCATGACTGTGATGCTTTTGGCTAGGCTTCTTCAAGGATTTTCATGGAGTTTGCCGCCGAACCAAGAGGAGATTGACCTCTCTGAGTCCGCGAATGAACTTTTCATGGCCAAACCCTTACTTGCACATGCAAAGCCACGTTTGGCGGCGTCACTTTATCCTGCTGAATAATAATAATTAAGAAAAATACTTCTATTTGTAAGTCACGATGATAAACACATATTATTGACATGACATGATTTAATTTGTAAGAGATTTGAATCTCAAAATTTTCTTGCAAATCAAATTCTGTCACGAGTGCATGTCGGTGGTATGGAACGTGTGTTATAAAGATGTTATACATAGTACTACGTATCTATGTAGTAGTGTTCATACTTTCTAGTTGGTCGGTCCTTAAGTTCTAAGTTTTAGTTTGAAGGACACAGTTGGATTTCTTGTTTCTTGTAGGCGTGTTGATGAGTGCCTATGCATGGGCTCTTGAGTCTTGTGTTAATCAATAATTTTCTGTACGGACGTAAGTACTTGCAATGTGTAATGGAGTAATCAATAAAATAACTCTTACGTACCAATAAATTATTTAGCTTTTAAAACAGAGCACAATTTTGTTATGAAATACTCCTCTTGTTTCGTGGGAAGACAAGATCGAGAAACATGTTGATCAATATATATCATTTGACGGAGTACTATTTAAAATAGAGCTATAAATTGATTAAATGCCCCACGTCATTAAATTGATTAGAGGTGATAAAATTATGAAATAAAGGCAAAAGTTTCGGTTGCCTTAAAACATGAGTAGAATTGGGAAAATCCAAAGGCATGCAATTACTCCATCTGCAAGAGAGAAAGAAGATTATTGTCAACGCTTGACACCAAAGCTGACCGAGAGAAATATTCTTAGGCTCGTTTGTTTTCAAATATAAGATAAGATAAGATAAAAAATTTTAAAATATATTAAGATGAGATAGGATAAAATGAGATTAGATAAAATATATGTTTATTTTAGAGATGAGATTAGTTTAACTTTATTATAGTTAGTAATATAATAGGACTCACAAATACTTGTAGTATTTTTTATAACATTTTTTTTTGCTACTTCCTTTCTTTTTAAAACCATTTGGTTATTTTTTTTTATTTTTTATTTGGCTGCTTCCTTTGTTTATTTATTTACTAATGGTACAACATTTATTTTTATTTTTTGTTGCTTCATTTATTTATTTACTAATGGTACAATTTTTATTTTTATTTTTAATCAAATATTTTGTTGTATATTTGGTACAGCTTTTACTTTTTTTGCTGTGTGTATTCATGTCAATATACTGTTTATTTAAAATATATTATTGGATGGAACAATATTGAAATAAGGTGAGATCCAGAGAGATAAAAACTTGAGAAGAAACTTGATCTTTTGAGATGAAAACTGATAGATCAAAATGTGTGTTTGTTTTTGTAAAACCTCTTATAGTACAAAAATTTTGAAAAGTTTTCAAAATTTTGATTTTCAGTTGCTAAAGCAAACTAGGTCTTAATTTATTTTATTTCATCTCATTTTATAATTATATATTTTTTAAAATTCTTACACAAAATATAATAAAAAATTCAACATTTTCAAATTTCGATTCAACTTTTTCAAATTTTAAAATTATAAAAATACTTTATTTAACTTTTAATTTTAATCTAAAACCATCTTATCTCATGTCATTATCCAAATAATCTCTTAAGGGGATCAATACAATATGTAGACAACATAATAAAATAACCATGGGTACGTTCCTTTTGCTCGCTCTAGAACAAATCCACTTTATATTAAAATCTTGGAATAAATTTGAAGAGAAGCAAGATTCTTCTCTTTATTTTGGCCATAATGCTTTTCATTGTTGATGCTAGATAGAGTTAGGACTATTCTGATGGCTAATTATTCAACATAAATTAAGGATTGAAATTTAAAAAAAAAATGCAAAACTGTAAGAAATTTATGAAAAATATTGATTAATGATAAGATTCAAAATTATTTAATGAAGCCAACGAGCTGGGCTTAATAAGATGTAAAATTTGAAATTATGAAAAAAAAAATTAAAGAAAAAATCCAATTTATTACATGAAAATTAAATACGAAAGTAAACAAGAATCCTACAAAAATTTGGCCAAAATTGAAATCTATATCAATTCTAAAACTTAGAACGAAATATTTCCTAAGAATATATACAAAACTGAACTTAAATTGAAGGTTTGGAAAAAAATAAAAAAATAAATAAAAATAAAAACTTATATTGCCCCAATCTAGAGAAGATTTAAGTTTTTCTTGTCATATTTGCATAAATTCAACTTCTTAAGCTAGTTCAGCTCAATCAATGTAAAATATGAATATGGATACCTCATATCAGTTTAAGTAATTTGCATCATTCTCACCGGATTAGAGAGAATTCATCCTCAAATTCTAAACTTTTTTACTTGATATTTTGGATGTCTAATTAAACTCATTTTTCTCTTATTTTGTAGTCTTATCCCAATAACCATGGAAAATTGAAATTGATTTGACTTGCTTGAAATAAAATAACATTGAGTATCTCAAATCCAAAAACAATATTTTGTATAGGATAATTTGGAAAAAAAAAAATCCTCAACTCTAAGAAAATCAACATAATTAATTGTCTCAAAAGTTGTTTCATCTTCAAACTTTAAAACTTCAGTACCACCATTTTCTTTTTCAAAATTTTCTACTTTTCAATAAAAATAGTTACTTCATCCACTAGGTTATCTTTGTCAAGATAGGTATCGTAAATCAGTGAAGAGCTCCAAACTTTGGAAGAATGATCCTCTTAAAAGTCATCTTCCTAAGATTAGTAAATCCACTCAATCTCACACAACAAATCAATGAAACATTTAGCCTATTAAAGTACTACAAAATTCTAGTAAATCAACTATAAAGAGCAAATTTTCATAGTTTTTTTTTAATACAGTGCTTCCAAAATAGAACACAATTATAATATGAGGTCTCGAAATTAATAAAGTAAGAATCATATGTATATAATATATATGTGTGTGTGTGTGTGTGTGTGTGTGTGTGTGTTTATATATATATCTTCTATATATAAAAAGTGTGTATGAAACGAAAAATCTTGTTTTAACGGTTTTTCTTGTTTTTCCGTTAAAGTTAACACCGTTTGTTTTAACGTTTTGACATATAAAATGAAGACATAAATATTGAGAGAGATAGCATTCAATGTTGTTATATGATTTACTAATCACAATAATTATAATACTTAATAGTTTATATAATAATAAGTAATTAAATATTAGTTATTATATTTTTCTCTTTCTCCTTAACATATACACGTGTATTATGTGCATAAGACGTGAATCCCTAAGTATAATATATGTGTATTATAAGTTTCATTAATTCAGATTATTGAGTATTCCAAATTTAAAAATCTCATATAATATATAATACAAGTGTTTAGTCAAAGTGTTTTTTTTCCTATGGTAGTAGGACGTAGCTTCCGCTAAGTCATATTCCACACGTGGGATTGCTATGATGGGCACGTGACAAAGCCCTTAATCCTTAATCTAATCAAGAAAGAGTAAATTCGGCCAACAATTTCAAAATATATTTTAGGATTTATATATATGCTATATATAGAAAATATTATATCACAAATTTTATAAAAAGATTATGTTTTAACTTTATGTTGTCCCTGATCGACTCAACCAACAGCAAAATAAGAATTTCAATGTTGTCTCTATTGATCGTCTACAGGATGACATAAATTGATGAATTATAATACAAACATCAAGCGACACATATTTTGAACTACCATTTGTGTTATACTTTTATTAAATTTTTCGTATACATATTTACTAAAATTATAGATGTTATAAATATGTATTGGATTATATGATATTTTGAACTAATTTTTTTATTTTCTCAAATATGCCTTAAATTATTAAGTGACATCAATAATTTTTATAAAATATATATTATTTTTTACAAATAATCATTTCATAAAATTAGACAAACGTGTTTTGCACGTTGCTCCCACCTAGTATATATATATGTGTGTGTGTGTGTGTGTGTGTGTGTACATATATGATTTGTGGCAAGTAAGAAAGGATGGAAGATAACGAAATGCCTGTACCAAGTCAAATTTTACCTAATTTTTACTAAAGTGATCTGCATTGGAGTAGTCAAAGCTCTAATGCTCCACTTTTGAGCTACAATAAAGGCAAAATATTCTCCAATTTAGCGTTTTATTGTTCATCTCTAAAACAATTTTTTGGTGTAAATATATTTCCCAACAATCATCTTCTTCATTCCCTCGTTTTTCAGTTTCCCTTTTTGTTTCTCTTTATTCTCTTCCTTCTCTCCGATCATCGTACATTCTCCTTTCTCCCTCCCCCTCTTTTTATCTCCCTTTCTTTCTTCCCTCGCCGAACACTCCCTCTTTGCCCTTCTCCGTGTTTTTTTTTTCTTTCCATTTTTTCCAACTTTTTTTGGCCAAGGAAGTAGGAACACTCGGCTTGGACAGTCTTCAACCATTTGTAGAGCAAATCAACTCTTGTAGCAACATAGACTACTTGGATTTTGAGGATTCGATTTTTGCCCTAGATTGCCGATATCAACATTCTCTCTTCCCTCAATAGCTATTGTGTTTCACAAGGGTAAATTTTATGTTATGGATTCTTTCAATTTTTGATTTTTCAAATAGCATTTTTTTGCTTAAACTGGTTTGAATGTTATGGTGGTTGGGAAAGCATATGTTCATGTCTTAATATTTTCCGTTGTTTGAACTAGTCTGAATCTTGTGGCAAAAGACGTATTTTTGTTTGCATAATATTTTTATAGGGCTTCAAAACCTCCCTATCAGTCATGAATTTGTTTGTATTGGTGAGAACTTGAACCTAATGTTTTATTCAATTTGATATAAAATGATGCTTGTTTTGTTATATTATATATGCCTAGCTACAATACTCCCTCCAATAGAAGATTTTGGGTTGTATTCTATAGTTGTTGTTAAATGTATGCCCCATTAGCATGAAAGCATGCGTGTTAACGAGCCTGTCCACAAGTAGAGGATGTTGGTATTTGCTTTCTTGTTTGAATTGCATGTCTCTGGAATTAAAAGCCTACAACAAAATTTCTCCAGGGAGTTTGTTGTGTTCACTAGATGAGTACAACTTGTTTGTTATAGTTTTGGTACTCTATCAGCAGTCCTACAGAAATTCTTGGATACTATTCTACCTGAACTGCTGCATTTTTAGTTGGTAAGGAAAATAACTTACTTGAAACTAATGGCTGATTACATTGTCTTATTTTCTTTTTAGCTTTTTCGATATATGACTATTATATATTTGTAGCTAACATAATTTTGGCAATGTGGAAATAATTTATGTTTCGTTGTACGAGGGAATGAATGCTCTTTCGTGTTGCCTCATTTGGTTGGTTTGACCATTCATGTCTCTCTTCATGTTTTGATTTATGGTGCTTGTGCTACTACTTTTCTATCACCTTCTAAAGTTGATAGATTTTTTTTTTTTTTTGGTAGGCTAGCTTCGAAGCTCATTGTGGCTGCAATTCAAACCTCATCATATTGTTGCTGGAGCTGTTTATCTTGCTGCTAATTTTTTGAATTTAGATCTTGCTTCTTATCAAAATATCTAGCTGGATTTCAAAGCAACACCATCAATTATTGAAAGTATTACCATTCTAGAAATTGTTTACAGACTAGTGTTTGATGTTTTCTCTTAGTGGATGAATAGGGGCTTATCCTTGGCCTTTGAGGTATTTACGCTTTGTGGCTAAATACCACATCTCTAGCCAAGTCAAATTGAAGATGGTTTATTAATTAGTTGGTTGTTTTGTACGAAAACTAATATACGATAGACGGCAAATAAGTTTACAGTTATTCCCCAGTGGCCAGTGCAAAGGTTCAATATGTATCTTGCTTTTGTTAAAATGTTGGTTCCAGTTCGGTAGTCATGAGTGTAATTATTAGTGTCCATTTGTAGTTATGTGCATCTGTCTTACAATTTTTCAATAGGAGACCGGGAGGGGAATGCTTGATTGTATTTGGTATATATTTTGGTTCAGAGTTTTGAATTAAGAAAAAATCTAGTTGTAAGCACAATTGTGTACTAATATATACACCAATCTAATGTGATTAGTCAAAAAATAGATTTTATTTAAAATAATAGTAACTTAAATTTTGAATATGAAAGAATCAGTATTGGTACAAAAATTAGTACGCGACTTTACTTATACGTAACAAAACTCTTGAATTAAACACCTCTTACCCAAGTGCTACTTGCACATATATGCACTAAAATTATGTTTTTATGTTTTTATCTGTCCCAGCAAAAGAGATGCAGTTATTCTTTTTGTTTGCATATAGTTTTTGTGCTTAAATGATGTTGCTATTTGTCTTAAATTTTATCATTCACAATCATATTTGTCGATGTATATTTTAATTGCGAGTAACTCCTCCAGTGGCTTTAGAAATACTAGTTGCTGGGACATGGATTTAGGGGTTGAACTTGTATTCAACGCCAAGTCATGATAAACTCATGCAGGAATCTATGTTGCAAAGTAGTGTTGGCAAAGTGGTGCTGGACCATTCAAGGAGATTAGGTTTTTTTACTTTAGATGAATTCACGAGCATTTCACTTTGATTTGTTATTGTTGTAGATAGAGAAAATTGCTCACTACAACATTAATGAATTTGTTGCAAATAAAAGATATAAAATAATTAAAGCAATTAATTGAGCCTTAATTATAGGGCTGTACATCCTAGTTTTGGACCATAAATCTAGGTATACCCGGTCCAGAACCTGGGACTCAAATCTGGCTTAGGTTTCGGTCCGGATATATCTGAATTGTGACTTAGGCCAAAACCCGGGTTTTGAAAACCTGGAAATCCGGATTCTAGATTTAACTTTTTTTAAAAATATATATATACATATATTTAAGTTCATTCTAATTAAATTTAAAATCATAATTTTTTATTTTAGTAAAATCAAGAAATCAAGAAAAGTGCAGATGAAAATCATGTTGTGCGGGAGTGGAAAAAGCATGGAAGAAGCTGGGCTATTACCAAAAGTCCAAGCATAGAAAGTAGAGAGATAGAAATATAGATTGCCTCAGGGGCATTAAAAATAAAACAGCGGTGTTTTGTAACTGAACTTAATTTTTTTAAGAGTAATATTACATACAGTTAAAGATTGTACAAATGATGTATAGTCATTTTGAAAAAGAGTATGGTTCATTATTAAAAAATTAATTATTTTTTCATGTGTATTCTATATTTATTTATTTTTAAATGATTGTATAGCACTTTCATACTCACGACTGTATTGAGCTCTAGGGTAGGTTTGGGGCATGGGATAAAACACAAAATTCACTCATCATAAGTAATGTTACATACAATAACTTTTACGTAATCCATGCGCGCTCCACTGATGTGATTGACTATATCAATTTTTTTAATATATAACCAATTACATCAGTGGAGTGTACAAAAGAGTACGCAAAAATGACTATATATAGAATTTTTGAATTCTTATTTTATCACATCTTATTCTTAAATATAATTCAAAAACAAAATTTTTAAACTAATTATTACAACTTTTTCAAACTAATCATTACAACTTTTTCAAACTTTTAAATAAAAAATTAAAAAAACAATTCAAATTTTTTCAAATTCTCAAACAAAAATAATATTATAAAACTATATTTTTACAATATTTTAATTTTATAATATTTCTTATTTAACTTTTTCTCTCTCATTTCTCAAAATATAAAAAATTCTCAATTCAAACTATATCACTACTATTAAAAAATTATTTTACTACTATTTACAAAATTCTCATCTCATCTCACCGCTTAAACTTGCCCAACTTATACCAAAATCCTGTACGATCTGTACCTGTCCGCGATGTAATTTTCGGCCTAAGTAAAACCCAAGTCGAAAACCACATCTTAGACTTGCTTAACCGGGTTTCAAACCGGGCTGAAAAAAAATATCAGTATGAATAAATTGTCTCAAAAGTTTTCTGCTTGACCACTGAAAATTCTTAGATGAGAATTTTAAATTTTAAGATAAAATATTAGAATATTATATTTTAATATTATTATTATTTTGTGATTTAAAAAAGTTAAAAAATATTTGAATAGTTTATTATATTTTATATGAGGATTTGGAAAAGTTGTAATGATGAAATGAGAATTTTATATTTGAGATAAGAAATTTTAGTGGCCAAACCGTACCTTATCATTTTTTTGAAATAGTTAATCATTAAGATCTAGTTTGTTTATACAAACTAAACTATTTTATCTCATCTCATATATTCTTATATAATTATTACAATTTTTATACTCCTACATAAAATATAATAAATATTTCACTTTTTTAAATCTAAAAATAAAAATAAAATTAAAAATTAATATTTTAATAATATTTTATTTATATTTAATTTTTAATTTTTATCTCATCTTATAATCTGTATAATCAAACGAGGCTTAAATCAATTCTCTATTTTATCTTTTGGATTTTTCTACTCCTACTCGGTTCATGATCACAATTTAAAATATCAATAAGAAACTGTCGTGGCCAGTTTGATTGGTAAAATTGTGTGTAAAGGCATAGATCGATAATCAATTTTTCTTGATTAATACTAGGTACTTTTTCAAAACATGTTTTACTTTTTTACAAAAATCTGTGCGGAATTTTTCTATTTAGAATTTAAATAAATTATTATATTTTTTAGAAGATATATTATACTTGATTTAAAAAAAAAAAAAGAATAATTATTATTTTCTGTCGTAAAGATGTAGACAAATATTAGATGACTAGAATTTCCTTTTGTAAATTTTAAAAAAATTCTCTCAATCTAAATATTTTCTAAATTTGGAAAAAAAATATATAAAACCAAACAAACCAAAGTTACACTTGAGAAAGACATTGAACATACGGTGCCAAACCTGAATGCAACGTCTGCACCACCGACGGATAGTACTAAATAGAAAGATTTCTGGCCTGTCCACACTACCACACATAATCTACCACACTTGTTCCTTATGCTTCACGTGCACCATGCAATAATACATGCCTTTGCCTCCCTGCAGCTAGCCTAGCGTTTCCAGCTAAAACACCTAGACTTCTCTCACCACATCACTTCGGACAGTACTACTCTATCAATTGTTGTCTTTTGGTCTCCATGGACCCTTGATTTCAGAGATAAATCAAGGCAGAAAAGAATCCTCAGCTCGAGAAAGAGTTTGATATTTTTTTTTTTTTTGAAAAGGAAAGAGTTTGATATTGAAAGGGTAAATTTTATCTCATTTTTATTTTATTATTATAATTTTTTTAAAATTATATATAAAATATAATTAATTAATTTTTTTAAATATCAAATAAAAAGATTGCATTATTGTTACCATAATAAAAACTGTCACCGCACTCAAAAAATGTATAAATTTTAAAATTTTTTTTAAATGTTAAACGATAAATCCAAATAATATATTTTCATATAATTTTTTTTAATCTCGTCATATTTGAACAGATCTTATTCAGATTTGAGTGTATTTCTTTGCAGAAATTTTTTTTTTTTCGTTTTGTACTTCTTGTTTTTTATTACCAAATTTGTTCTACATATTTGAACATTTATATTCAGATTAAGATCTGAATATTTTAAGAAAACATGTGAGATGATGGGTTTGAGGAGGGTAGGTAGAGAGAGAGATATCGAAGAGTGGGAGAGAGAAAATTGGGAATGAGAGAGAGATAGAAAAAGACAATTATATCCCTAAAATAAGAAAGTAACGAACTTAATGGAAAAAACATAAAAAGTAAACGAAAAAATAAAAAAAGTTACTATAGCAGTTAAATAATCATTTATTATAATAGAAGAAAAGAGAAGAATGAGAGAGGGGATGACTATATATTTTCTATTCTCAATTGTGATTAAATAAAAAACATAAATCCCTATTTATATAGAAGTTATATAGAGAATAGATAAGGTAAATATATATCTTTATTATTGTGGAAATCAAATTTCTTAATTCGATATTATAAAAATCAAATTACGTGATTTGATAATTATAAAAATAAAATCAAGATAATAATCAAATTAAATTGTTGATTTGCTATTATCTCTAACATCCTCACTAGACTCAAGGTGGATAATTTTGAAATGTTGAGTTTGAAATTTGAATATTGCATTCATATATGTATATTGATTATCAAATCTAAAGTTATGGCCAATAATAGGTTGATAATGGGCCAAATCCAATAAAGAGCTAACAATAGGCTGAAAGATTGAGTCGATAATGAGTTATATATGGTCTTAGTAAAATATACGACCAAAATCAAAACATCACAATTGGGTCTAAGGTTTCAAACAATGCTCATAATAGATCAAGAAAATCCACTGAAATGGCTTACAACTAATAAAGATACTCCAAATGCATGGATTTGAAATAAAACATGGTCGAACAGCAGATGAAAATTCTGTGGGAGATCAAGCTAGTGTAAGAGCTTTAAAATAAAGAGTTATTGATTTATTCTCAAAATAGTATGTATAGCATATCATCTACATCACTTGAATAGTAAGATTTGATTTGTAAAATTCAAATTTTAAATTTTTTCTTTTAAATGTTGTGTAAGCACTTCATTAGGTGTGCTCTATACACAGGGTTGAGAATAAAATTTTTTAATTTTTTTCTAAAAGAAAATGTACTAGGATGGAGCCTAGCATTAGCCAAGAGTTCTACTATCATGATAAAAATTAAAATATAATAGAAATTGAAACGAAGAAGCAAGAAGAATTAGGAAGAGAGGCTTTGATGGCTGCATTTTTTTCTATTATCAATTGTGATTAAATATAAAATATAGGTCTCTATTTATATAGAAATTACATAGAGATTAGATTAGATAAATATGCTCACCATTATGAAAATCAAATAGGGATAATAATCAAATAAAATTCTTGATTTGATATTATCTCCAACATGCAATCATTTGCCTCTCAACCTAGCGTTTCCAACTTAAACACCTAGGCTTCTTTCATTACATAACTTCAAACAATACTGCTCGGTTTATAAATTCATGTCTTTTGGTCTCCATTGATTTTAGATATAAGTCAAGGTAGAAAAGAGTCCTCGACTCGAGAAAGAGTTGTTATGACCCAGAGTTCAGTATTTCTAGGGATGGAATATTATTGGGCCTAAGCTAGGGCAATTTTTCCGAAGCCGATTGAGGTTTATTAGATAATTTTGAATAGACCGCAATCCCAAAATTTATTATAGAGGATTATGAGATTTTAATATATATAGAGCAAGTGGGCCCATATGTATGAGTAGTATGTCAAGAATTTAATTTCAAGCCCAAAAATATTTATTAGACTGTTTGGACTCATTTCGGAATTTTAAATTGGCCCATTAAAGTTTTGAATTGTATGGCACATGAAAATATGGGCAAGCCCAAAAATTTGGTTTGGCCTATTATACGGTCCAACTCATATACTAAGGCCATGATAGGATCCAAAGAAAACCCCAAAGACCCACATTAGGGCCCAAACCCAAATACCTATCCGACATGTACTTTTATTAGCCAGCCCACGCACAGTGTCTTCCTTCAGGGTGTTGCCGCTGTCTATGATCTTCAGAAACCCAATTTAGCGCATATATATATATATGGAGGCACACACATGATCAAACACAACAGCTCCTTTCATGCATGCCAAGCCTTCCTCCTAGCCCTTTGTTGCACAAGAACCACCGCCAAGCACATCTTCGCTCAGTCCTCTGTCATGCACAGCTCCCCCTCCTACCAAGCACACGGATCATGATAAAACCACTGTCAAGCAAGCTTCACAACTTAGTGAAGGAAAAACAGAAAAATTCAATATAAAAGAACAAGAAACATAGAACCAAGATGAACAAGTTCCGTTCAAGAATGCAATGAAAATCTCCAGAGAAATTTTTAGGAACTCCCAACCTCTACACAAGGTCATACAATTCACAAGCACTACAAGAAAAATGGGTACTCATTTTCGTTAGAAATAATCATTTTAGTTGTAAAAATCCGTTTATCTTATAATGAAGATGCCCCTTACTGAACAATTACCGCTTATATACACACAAGTCTTGTTCTTATAGATGGTCTAAAACACACTGTATTATTGAAGTATACAAAACACAAGCTACTACACATAAAACACATACTTTCTTCTCCCCTTAGATGAAACACACTGTTTTATTAATTCCCAAGGTGCACCATTTTTGCTTTGCATTCCTTCCTCATTTTCAGCCGTTAATATTGTTATCCATGACAATCTCCTTCCCTTCAAAGCCTTATCCTCAAGGCACCATGACAATCTTCTCTCAGTTAAGGCATTGCCCACAAGGCACCCATGACATAAAATTTCACTCCTTAGAAAACCCTGCCCACAAGGTGGAGGTAGAGGTTATGCATCTTCCATAAAGACTCTCAAGAGTTATCTTCCAGAGGTGCCGCCAATCACTTGATGAGGAACTCAGTATAAGCCTAATTGCCCATCTTTCTCATTCTGCTCTCAACAATAGGCTTAGGTTCAGACTGAATGCTTCCCTCATTGTCCAAAGGTGGTAGTGTAGGCAAAGGAGTAATTTCTTCACCTAGTTTCTTCTTCCAACATGAAACATGGGAAACACCACCAACTTCCCTTTCCTTAGTAGTAGGCCCTGCAATACTCCTTGGGAACCTCTCTCTCTCTTGCTAAAGTTAAGATACAATGCTATGTATTTTATTAGAAAGTACATGGTTTTGCTTGAGCTCTTCTATCCAGACTGGTGTGGGAAAGGATATCAGAGCTAAAGTGGCTGTCTCATTTTTCATTTTTCAAGACGAGGCGCTGCTGCTTTGTTATGTCTTCTCCACTTATACTCTATTATGAAATCATTGCTCATGAGCTTTGAAATCCACTTCTATTGTGTTTCAGTGCCTATCTTCCACTCTAACGAATATTTCAGTGCTAGTTGGTCAATTTTAACTTTAAAAGTCTGACCCAACATGCAGGGCCTCCACTTTCCTAATGCATACATTAATGCCAAGAGTTCTTTCTCATATGTAGAGAGTAGTAATGCCTTCCCCTTCGAAGCCTTACTGAAAAAGGCTATTGGTTGGCCTTCTTGCATTAAACCAGCCCCTTACCCTACTCCAAAAGCATCACATTTGATTATGAACTCCTAAAAACAATAGGTAGAATCAACACAAGAGGTTGGGTAACAATCTACTTCAACTGGAGGAGGGCCTTTGTAGCTTCATCAGACTACACAAATGAGTTTTTCTTTAAAATTATTGTCAATGGGGCTAAAATTGAACTATATTGTCTAATGAGCTTTTTGTAGTAGCCTATGAGGCCTACGAAACCCCTCAAAGATTTCAATGTATTAAGAATTGGCCATTCCAATATCAAGGAAATCTTTGCTGGGTCTACCATAACACCACTTTCAGAAATAATATGGCCCAAGTAGTCCACTTTCAATGACCCCAAACTTACATTTGTACCTTTTGGCATACAAGCTATGTAATTTGTAACGACCCAAAATAAACTCAATAGATGAATTTCTTTAGACCTTAAGAAAACGTCATGAAATCTTGAAATGATTTTGCAAATTGAGCGACTAATTAAGTTTTAGTCTTTCAGCATAGTTGGATCCTAACCCACTATGGTGATAGAGTTGCCTTTCTTTTTATTTAAGACACTTAGGAGTATATTTTGGTGAAACAGATTGCACCATTAGTGACCGACTATGGAGCAACTGACTATGCTAAGAGAGTTGACTTTCTTTTTATTTAAGACACTTAGGAGTATATTTGGCAAAACATATTGCACCATTAGCCTTAGATGAATACTTAGAAGTTTACGTTGCAATAATATGTTTTTTGTTTCTCATATGAATAGTAGTCAGGAGTGCCCTTTTATTTAATTAGGGTACTTAGAAGTCAAATTTTGCAGAACGAATTATATCACTAAACTCGTATGATTATTTTAGATTTTATGGTATAATAAAAAATCTTACAATTTTTCAGATGAATAAGAACACTAGGGATAGCGCCACATAGCAATCAATTCAAATAATTATCAAATTGCCATGTAAAATCTCCAAATTTACTTAGAATAACTATGATTACTTTTGGATGGACACATGGAACAATTCTAACCATTCTTTGGAATAGTAATAGGACACTTTTCATAAAAAGAATAAAGTGTGATGAAATAGAGGGTAAATCAAGTCATGTGATTATGCCACCTATGTCCAATGGTATTTTGTCTAACCAAAATACTATTTGGTTAACCAAAAGATAATTTCAACCCTAGTGAAACTCCAAAACATTAGAATTCAACCAAAACCCTAAACCCCATGTGAGGGCATAAATCTTAAATTGAAGTGGCCGGTTTTGATTAAGTGTTTAATTACTTGATCAAATCACATTCTCATACTATTAACCACTCAATTATACACTCATATATATTTAACCACTCTCTTACATCTTGGTAATCATTTGGGACAAGAAAATTTTAATTTGGACTTGATCCAACCAAAATCCAATAGTTGCTTGATGGAAATTAAAAAAAGAAAAAAAGAAAGAAAAAAAGCTCACATAACTAGCCATCCACTCAACCAAACTATAGCTGGAAACAACAACCGTGCAGCCCCTTTGTCCCCTTCCTTTCGGTTGCCACCGTACCACCCAATGGTCACTCAGCCACCCTCATGTCAGCTCCTCTCTTATATCATACACCTCTCTCATTTTCACTCAACACGTCCCATTTAGATAGTGAAAGTGTTTTATTCTATCTTATCTTATTATTACAATTTTTTCAAATTTTCGCACAAAATATATATAATAAACAATTTAACTTTTTAAATTTCTAAAATAATAATAATATTAAAAAATAATATTCTAATAATATTCTATTCAACTTTCAACTGTCATCTCAACTCATTTCATCTCAATTCACTATCTAAATGGTACTTAAAAATTTTTTCCATCACTTTTTTAGAGAGAAACTAAGAGTGGTCTTGAGGCAAATTTATGGCAGTTTTTATCCTGCATTTTCAGCCATTTATAACTCGATTTATGTGACACAATCTTCATGTTTTTTGTTTCATTTTGAGTCTAGTTTACGTAAGTATATGTTGAAAAAATTTCATAGAGTTTTGATTGTTGAAAGTTTGGTCG
Source organism: Carya cathayensis (assembly GCA_011037825.1). Taxonomy (NCBI): domain Eukaryota; kingdom Viridiplantae; phylum Streptophyta; class Magnoliopsida; order Fagales; family Juglandaceae; genus Carya; species Carya cathayensis. The sequence continues at coordinate 544,318 of QGSO01000185.1, forward strand.
GATGATGCAAAGGTCACAGTGGTGATAATTTTGATGTTTGTATGAAATTTTGTAAGTTTTGTGAAGTTTCTTATGAAAGATTGGGTAGATCTTGCTATGGTAAAGTGTTAACATGTTTATATGCAAGTTGGGTTTGGATTCATAGCATGTTAATATTTTTATAAAAGAGTTTTGCATGATTTTGAAATGTTGGAAATTGGAAGACTCAAAACAATTTTTGATTTGGTAAAATTGTGACTTTTGATTATAGAAACTTGATCTTATGGCTTTGATTTTCACATACGTTGTTCTCAAGTGTGAGCTATTGTTTGGATGAAATTTTAGCTAAGTCATGCTAGATTTAATGCTTAGATCAAGTTAGAACTTGAATGTGAGGTATATGACTTTGTTATTTGAAGATTTATTACATAGAAATCAAGGATCTAGTGATTTTATTTCAAGTCTAAAGCATATTATACTCAATTTTGCTGATTTAGTGCTATCATTTAGGTTTGAATGATAAAAATGCTAGCAGTGTGATTATAGATTTTTGGAGTCACTGGAGTTAATTTAGAAGTATTAGACCAAGAACATCAATGGTTGGTTCTATTTGACCTAAAGTTGGTGTTTTAACATTTTTGTTGATATAGTGAGTTTAAGATTTTTTATGGAGTGTATAGTTTGATGTCTTAGCATGATTTAGAACTAAGAATGTGATTTTTTAGGGTTGCAAAAATCGGTTTAAGCATGTTGGTTTGATGGTTGGTCAAATTGCAACAAAAAATCAAATTTTTGGCTTATAGATGAATCGGCCAAGGAGTAGTTCTCATACTAATTGTGGTTTGTTTTAAATCTTTCTAATTTGATTTTGGGATTTATGATAAAATTTACACCATACATATAAATTTTGATAAGATATGATTTGGAGTTAGTATGTAAAATCCTTATTTTAGGAACTAAATTGTAATTTTTCACAAATAATAGAGAAAACAACAAAGAGGCTGACTCTAGCAAAACTGGATCTACAACATGAAGGAGAGAAATGCTAGATAGAAGATGGACCTATTGAAATTCAATTTTTGTTATTAATGGCATTGCTTGTATTCCTTGTTTGGATGAAATGAAATGAAGATGTGTTTTGTTTTGTTTTTTTTTAAAAGTTTGGAAATAGAGCCAAGTTTTGGAAAGACAGGAGAGACATATTATTATATAATTTGGTTGACTATTTATGGTTTAATTAGAGAAGTATTCCTCCCCATCAATTAGTATTTTGTATATAACAAAAACAAATTTGAGATTATAAGTACTGGTGGGAGTTGTGATGCCAATAGTAGTGATATTAGATCGGTCGAATATTGAGATATGCTCTATAATAAAATATGAGGATTATATAAATATATATATTTATTTTTATATATATTAGGTTAGGAATATGTGCAAATTATGTTTGCTTAGTTGGGTTAAATAGGTTTTTTACAAAAATAATATGGTTTTTTTAAAAAAACTTGAAATATGAATAATTTAATGCATAGAGACAAAAAAAAAAAAACACTTTAGCAAATATCTTTGAATAATAATAGTCGGTTAATATAATGATTACATATTTAGATATATAGAAAATAAAAAAATAGTTCAAAATTAAATCAAGATACATTAAAATAACATAGACAAATAAAAATAGCATATTGCCACCACAATAAATACTACCATCACACTCAAAGAACGTATAAGATTTGAGATATTTTTGGGATGTTAGAAGATGAATCCAAATCATGTGTTTTGATATAATTTTTTTAATCTTTACATATTTGAACAGATCTTGTTTAGATCTAAGTGTTTTTTTTTTTTTTTTCATTTTGTATTTGTTGTTCTTTATTGCCTTTTTTTTTCTTTCAGATCTGAACATTTATACTTAGATTAAGATCTAAGTATTTTAGGAAAACGTGTGAGAGAATGAGTTTGAGGGGGGTAGGTAGAGAGGCAGACATTGGAGAGTGGAAGAGAGGTTTGAGATGAGAGAGGGAATTGGGAATGAGAGAGATGTAGAAAAAGACAATTGTATCCCTAAAACAAGAAAGTAATGAATTTAATAGACTTAACAGAAAAATAAGAAAAGTTAACAGATAAAAAAGAAGTTATTGTAGCAGTTAGATAACCACTTATTATAATAGAATGGATATATATAATATGCTTCGTTCATAAATGAATCTAACAACAATAAACTATAAAATAATGTACTAAAATATGATACGTTAGATATATTTTTAAAAAAATAATTTAACATTCTAAGATACAACGTCAAGTTATGTCAATTTGTGAGTTTTTTATAAAGTCGACTTTTTCGATAATCAAAACTTAAAAATAATCTTCTATACTCAAATAGGGCTACAATCACTACCAGGCCACTGATGTGGCACCGTGCCAGAATAATACATATTAAGAAAACCGAGATAAGAGCTTTATATAGATATTGAAAGGGTACTGCTACTGAGGGATGTAGCTCTAGAATCCACTAAGTAAGACAATTTTTTTTATTTATTTTTTTATATTCTTAAATATTTTTTTAAAATAAAAAAATTTACAACATCACTAAAAATACTTATTTAATTACTAAGTGTAAAAAAAAAAAAAAAAAAAAAAGAAGAAGAAGAAGCATTCGGGACACAATTTGGATCCGAATTCGAGACCAAAGCATTTCCCATATAGAAAACTCCATTTGCCCTAAATATTTTTGAACCCTAATCCTCATAGCCTATAGGGAATGGCCAAAACCGTGAAAACGGAAAAATTGTTGAGGCTGCACATTTCAATAAATTCTTCCTCTATTTTCAAATTATGGCCGAATCGAAACATATATAAAGGAAATTAGAGCACATAGTCGTGTCCAATGAGCGGTATGCCATCAGCCATTTCAAACATTCTTCCTTGTTCAACGGTTGAATGATGAATCACAACACAGTTTGGCCATTCACTTTCTCCATTGAAAAGCTATTTTTCTTTTTATTAAAATAAAATATTCTGATAATATTATAAATTTTTCATATTTTATAAATAAAGAGAAATGCTTTGGAATGGTCAGACTGCTTTTAGCCCTTTAACAGCCTCCAATAATAAGGTTCCATCTTACAATTGCATGAGTTAAAGCCATGAGGAGCACTGCATGAGATTACTAGCTAGAATTAAAAGCCCTATGAATGAATTGTTTACCCTTCCCTCTTCTACCAGACGAGTTGGGCTTGTTTCTTCCACTAGCCATTACCACCACTATCAGACCATCGCTAGCAGTTCGACATAGCCAGTTCGTCGTCCTACCCAGCCAATCCGTGTATCCTATTTTACAAAAATAACCAATTGCAATTAACTTGAAACAAAACTCTTCAAATTGAAAATACATAATATTTTAGTTTCTCAGATAGATTATTTTTCAGAAATTACGAATTTGAATCATCAATTAGAACTAATACTTTTTTCTTCTCCATAGTCTAATATTGCTTAGTATGTGGGGTCCCTTTAACATCCTACCTGTGGTTCGAGGATACTCACATCCATGGTTAGAGCACAAGACCCCAAATGAGCACCAAGTAATAGCGATGGGTGGATTTCTATAGCTTTGCGGCGTCGAGGGGCAATGGATGAATGGTGAGAAGCGTTATGGGGTCTCTATGTCGAGGGTGAACGAGGGGAGAAAATCAGGATGATGTTAATGTTAATGCCAAAAAAGAAAAAAGAAAAAAGGCACTAACAATACCATAAAGAACAACACTTGGTGCCATAATCAGGATGAAGTTAATGGCAAAAAAATCCCAAAAATCATATAACTCTTATGAGAAAGTCATAACAAAAAATTATGCAGTGTGAGGGCGAACGACGAGGAGGGCTCGCAAAATCAGTCTGTTGTTCAAGACCCTAGGTTTGGGATGGGTGATTGGGGGTCACAAAATCAGTCCATCACAGCTCGGTGGGTCGATCTCCATCCGTAGTGGCTCGGCAAGAAATAGATCGTCGTAGCTCGACAAGGTATTTTTGAAACCAATCCGTTGTTCAAGACTTCGTGACCCTTGGTTTTTAGCCCGTCGTGGCTCGGTAGGAAATTAGTCCATCGCGGCAAGGTATTTTACATTAATTTACATAATCCTATTTATGGAAAATGCTTGGAAGCCCACTAGTAGTTACCGTTGAGCTTTTTTTAATTTGTTTAATTTAATGATTAAGTAAATATTCTTTTAATAATGTGATTTTTTCAAAAAAATAAAAATATTTAAAATTGTTAAAAAATATATGAAAATAAAATTAAAAGCGCACACACACACAAAATCAACAAACGGTGACTGTGGAGCTAACCAATATTTATTATCTAGACTACTAGTGTTGCCAAAAAGATTTATACAGACATCAATATATGCATTGTGGGATCGATATTTATACATTTATGTTTCTTTTCTTCTAGATCTTCAAGTCCAAGCTTTGTATCCTTTTTTTCTTTCTTTTTTAAAGTCAAAATCATTTTTAGATTTGGATCCATACAGTCTAGATTTTCTATCCAAACTCTAGACTATGGACTGAGAGATATAAACACATAATAGTCATATTATTTATAAGTTCCCTTTGTAATTCATTACCTAATCCATTATATTCAAAAAAAGGTTTAAAATATCAATATTTTAGTATACTAAATGATGTGACAAGTTTTTTGAATTTAACGGTATGTTTGGCGTGTGATTAAAAGAGCTTTTAAATAAATTTATCCAATACATAAGTTGGGGTTATAATTTATTGATATTTTATTTTTATGACAAATTCAATGGAACATAAATAAATGTTACGAGAACTGCCTATTCCCCCTCTTCCACTTCAACTCTCTAACATATACTTAAGAGATCTTGTCCCATGATTAACATAAAACTCGAAAAATACTCATTTGAAACATTTTCTTAATAACTTGAAAGTTTTTAAATAAATAAATAAATTATTATTTGTAACTAATTATAATTCCATACCAAATGAAAGGTAGTTTTATATATGAAAACGAAGGACAATTTTATAGAATTGAAATTCATTGTTAATTAAATGAGATGACTAAATTGATTAATTATAAAATAATTATACATATATTATTTGTCTTCTGAAAAAGAGAAACGATAATTTTAATTTTAAAATGTGTAAGTTACGTATACTCATTTTAGAATAAAAAAAAGAATAAATATAAAACCTATAAAAATTAAATTTTCATTAAAAATCTTATTTTTCTAAAATGAGTATGTGAAACTTAAATACTGACAAGTGATACCTGCATATGCCCGTGCGACGGGGTCACCCTTTCCCCGCACCGGCATATGCAGGTGGTGTTTCCACCTCCTTCTCTGCACTCCTACCTACTCTTTGTATATGGTAGATAGGGGTCACCCCATTCATGTAGAGGCAAGGCGGACGAAAGCTGAGCGGACAGGGGCGGGGGAGCGCGGTGGCCGTTCACCCATAAATACCGTAATATCTAACATTACCATTAGAATAAAATATTGAACCGGAACATGACCCAATTGTCGGAATCCAGATACTTGAAGTTACTTGAAAAGGAAAAGAGAAAAAAAAGGAAGGAAAAAAATACAAACAAAAAGTAACAAATGTCAAGAGGCTTCCAATTGGAGAATGGAGAGTAGTGCCCCAGTGGCCATTCCAAAGGCCCGAATTGATTTAATCAATTTTAAGTAGAAAAAGAGTGCCGAACAACTCAGACCAGCGAGGCTTCTACAGTTCACACGCAAAGTTGCAAACCATACCAAATATTCTTCTCTCTCTCTCTCTCTCGATCTCTCGATCTATCTAAATAAGCTTACTATTTGTGGTCACCGCGTGAATGGTGTCTGTGAATGGTTCGGCCTGGTGAAGGATCTTCAAACCGAGTCTTGCGGAGATCGCACACGCATAGCAAACGGAAAGAAAAACCCAAAAAGAAAAAAGTTGAAAAAATACGTAAATCTAACGATACCCTTCAGTTCCCACATTCACCTCGCGAAGATCTCATTTTCCCTTTTTCCTCAACGGCAGGTCTCTCTCTTCTCCAACTTGTTTATTTGGGTTCAGATCTAAGGTTCTGACTTTATATATGTGAATACGTTCTCAATTTTTGAAGATAAATTTTGGTTCTTGATTATGCGTTTTGATTATTCTTGAAGGTTGTGGTGGGTTTACTGATATCAAGTTTCACGTGGAAATGAACTGGATTTGGTTTGTGTGATAAGATGTCTGATTTAAGGGTGCGTATCTTAATGTGGGTCAGATGTACTTGTGTGTGTGTGTGTATATATAATAGGTCAGATTTATTTTCATTTGAGTTTTGACATAACTTTAGGATTGTGATTTGGACGAAGAAACATAGATTTAGAACCAGGATTACGGAAACTCTTTGGCACCAGGTCAATTATTGCTTTGCTTATTAATGATACATATGAGGTCAGATACAAGGTAGTAAATAAAAACTAAATACGAAAAACATAATGGTGGTGACTTTTGCCCTTAAACAGAAAAGGATACCAGCTGACTTGCTTGCATTAAGGTCCCTCAAATTACATGCAATTGGCTAGGAATCGAGATTCAGGAATGAATATTATATGTATTGCATAATGGTTATGCAAAATCAAGCGTTTATGTTTCATCTTATCTCAATAGGATGATATTGATGTGTGAAAGATCCTTCAGACGTAACCTTTTCTCATTGGATAATGGATCGGTCTTTTATTTGAATTGCCAGTAACCAAGTTCCTTAAAATGAAACCAAAGCATCAATATCTTCTTTTCAAGTTGCTAGCTTTTATGTTTTTGCTCACCCGATTCTGTTTACAAATATAATCATGGAGAATGTAATGAGCTTTTCACTTGACACCAAAAAAAGGCAAATGTGGAGTGGCTTTAGGTTGTTAAAGAATCTGATACTATAACATACAGTTCGTCATTCACTAGAGGCCAATGAAATGGTGATAAATTGTTAACAGTAAAGCTTGTTATGGACGAGGAGGTGACCCATCTATGTAGAGATGAAAGGTCACGCTGTCTGCAGTTGGTTTCCCAATGGATTTTTCAGGGGAGATTTTGTATGACTGAAAGTTTCTAGCTTAATATCAGATGGTTAATTGCATCTTGTTGGATTGGGTTTTGTACTCTGGACTCTGGTTGATTACGTCTTGTTTGATTGGCTTTTTTTGATAGGTATTGTTTACCACCTCAAAGTGTCACTGGGTAATTATGCTGCTGTGGTATTGCTTTAAATCTAGGTTACATGGTTTACCATCCTCTCACTGATTGGAAATATATAGCTAGTTGCTGTATTATATTTAAAGGACCTATGTATGGCTTTGAAAAGTATGGTGAATTAGAATGCCTTGAAGCAGGTTCCAAGAAATCTACCTTTCTTATATCCTTGAAAATACTTTGATGACTGTTTCTTTATTTAGGTTGAGTAGTTCTTCGCTATATGCTAATCTTTGTTTCTTCTGGGGTTGTTTCTTTATTTATGTTGGATTTTTCCTATTCATGATTCAGTTTCATGGCTAAAGTTCAAGGTATGTAAGACCTATGCAGCCCAGTTAGGTTGTGATTCTGTTTGGTCGTGCGCAATTATTTTCTCAAAATATTCAATAATGCAGATGAAAATATTCAAGAATGCAGATGGGTAGTTTTTCACCAAGGGTTCTTATGTTCTCATGAAATTTATTTTTATTGTTTTTCCTGCTTATGCACTTGAACAAATATTTTGTCGAGTGGAAGTTGCATGATAATGAAAAGTTAACTTTAGTAGTCATGGCCATGAATTCTGTATGAGCAACTTTATTGTGAATAAAGGTGATCAGAATATCTCAATGAAAATATTTATCAAAAAAAATAAAGGTGATCAGGATAATGATCTGTTCTTCCTAATGGAATTAGCATCTCTCTCTCTCTCTCTCTCTCTCTCTCTCGATATTGGTTCCAGGGCACTGCCATTTACAAAAGAAGTAATAGAGTTACTGCATGTTTGGGTACAAGTATTTTTTAAGAAGTATTCAACTTCAATGCAAACATCTTTAAATCCTAATAGATTTTTTATACTTGTATACTTGGGCTATGCCTACTTTTGTATTAATAAAATTTCTTTTACTTATATAAAAGAAAATCTTAAAATATTTTTCTATTTTCTGCGAGAAAAATTTCATCCAATCATTTCCCCAGGTTTCCATGAAAAAAGAAAATTTTAAAAACCTTCATTAATGGCCTCACTTTACATGATTTTCTTGTCTCTATTGCGCCCACATAGTTAAGGGCATACCTTTGTATATCTCATTGTGTAATAGGCTATGCCTATTCATTGATCAATAAAATTGTTTACTTATATAAAAAAAAAAACCCTAGAAAAATTATATTCAAATAACTTGTCAAATCTACTTATTTGCTTTCACAAACATTAATACAAAACATATTTAAAAAAATCTTTTTGTCCAAATTTTCCTATCTACTCTCTCAAAACCCAATAAAAAACACATCTCAAGGTTTTTCTCAAATATTCTCAACCATTTCACATTTCACTACTATTCACAGATATTCTGAGGTATTCTTAGTATCCAAACAAGCCCTAATATATAAGGCTTCTGGTTTGCCAAGAATTCCCTTTCTCCTTTCATATAACGATGTCTCTATAATGACCTTAAAAATACTTGTAGCCTTTATTTTTATTCTGACCTTTGTGATTTGAATATAACCACCACCTCAAAGCCTCTACATGAGTCATTGATGCTAATAGTAATTCCATTGAGTTTTCTATCTTAAACAAGGGATCCCTTTTGTCCCTGCCGTTCTCATGCTAATAGTACAGTTTATATATCACATAACTTTTTTATTGGTCGATTGCTTATTTTATTAATTCTAGTGATAAAAGTGTTTTATGATTATGCTTATAGTAATTGGTGGATTGTCAGTTACAACAGGTCTGTCGAATTGAGTTTTTTTCCTCCTTTCTAATTGTGTGCAAACGATCATATATGCACTGTGGCAATATATCCCTCGATTGCCACCTTAATTGTTAACGTTCTCCTTTTACCTGTCATCTTCCACACAAATTTCAGGTTGGCTGAGAAAGGCAGTGCATAAGCCATGGTTCTTGACAGCATTCTAGCCTCTCCTCATCGTAGGTCGCCATCATTCAGGAAGCAATTCGCGCGGGATGATCCATTGAGCTGGGCAACACTCCTCCAAAGGCACCGTTTTCTCTTAACAGCTCTAGCTCTCCTGGCATTCCTATGCACTGTTTATCTTTATTTTGCTGTCACTTTGGGGGCTACTGGGTCATGTTCTGGTTTGACCGGAGCTCAAAAAGCATTGTGTCGTCTGGAGCATGCAAAGGCTTCTGTGGCCAAGGGAAAATTGAAAATCCTTTGACAAGGGGATGAAAATGAATAGTTTGAAAGTTTTTACCTTCATTGGTTCTTCTTATTTATAAAGGGATTTAATTAGATATACTATTAAGTTGTAACAGGTGTTGTACTGATTTTGAACTCAATGGTCCGGAGATGGCAGTGAAATCCGATTAATCACATACAAGAAATGTAGCAAAATTTACATTTTGAAACTATATGTAACAACTTTGGTTTGAAGGAGCTGATGCTATTTCCTTTGAAGAATCTTTATGACCAAAAATTCCCCTTGTAATTTACAATTTTATGGAGTTTTGCTTGGGAAACAGAGAATGGAAAGTTGGAAACTATTGATTAAAGAAAGACTCAGGTGGTCTGTGATGGAGAAAATGCCAATTAACCATGTGTGCGAAGTGTAATGTATTTGTTATTTTTTTTCTTTACTATTGTTCGCATATGTTGGATAATAGATGTATTCAATTGAGGCAACTTCTAGCAAACGATTGAAGAACCATCAAATGACTAACATTCACTAATCTCAATTCCTCAGAAAACTAATGGTTTCTGATCTCAACCAAAGTAGAGACATATACCTTAATTCCCAAGGCTTCGAAATTAAAGTTCTTAGCTTTTCTTCATCCAATCGTTTTTCAATCGATGGGAAAAAAATCAAGGCCTTGGGTTTATTGTTAATGCCAGATGGAAAAATTTAGTTGTAAGTGATTTTGTGTATTAATATGCACATTTATCTATCATGATTAGTTAGAAAATAGATTTTAATAAAATTTGTGCCACTTTAAATTTTGAATATGAAGATAACAATATTAATACGTAGATCGGTACTTAAATTCACTCTCACATAGCAAAGCTTGGCATGGTACGTTCTGAGGGACGTTTTGTTGATCTTGGCATGGCTCGGTTTGGTAATAAAAAATTGTCATCTCAAACTTAAAATTCTCATCTCATTATTATAATTTTATTAAATCTCTATACAAAATATAATAAATAATTCAATTTTTTCTTAACTTTTTCAAATTCTAAAATAATAATAATATTTCATCTTAAACTCAAAATTTTCATCCCACTTACCAAATCTTAAGAGCTTATTCTAAACCTTGTTTACAGCATAACCCACTCTTTCTACGGCTAAACCTCTCTCTCTCTCTATCTCTCTCTCTCTCTCTCTCTCACACACACACACACACACACATCAAAAGCAATCAAAGCAGAGACTGGCTCAGCAATGGCGAGCCTAGAAGATGAAGCGAAGCTCGAACGATTCCTCCAGTGGTTACAGGTTTCCATTTCCTCTTTCCACGTTTTGTTCCCGTTAAATCAGAAGAACCGTGACCACCACCCACAAAGAAGAAAAACATCTAGCAAGATTTTATCTTTTGCGTGTTTTTTTCCTCGAATAACTTGGACTGGATTTCAGGTGAACAAAGTTGAACTACGGGGTTGTAAGATCAAATACTGTCATTCCAACAAAGGGTTTGGTATTTTCTCAGCTAGTGGAACTTCTGATGGTAATTCATATCTTCTAATCACCTTGTACATTCACAGAATATACATACATATATGATATATACTGTCCAAACGGGTACTTTGTTTAAATTACATCTCCGTTCGTTTTGCTAGCTGAGGAAATATTTGAAAATAGTAAATAATACAAGTAGTTTTATAATGTGAAAATTCTGATTTACTGGGACCCAGAAAAATGAAACTGCGGAGATCATGGGGTGCAAAATTGGTTGGGAGTCGTGGACTTCCTTTGAGTCTAAATTTTTCTTGATTTGACTGTAGAAGCAAGAAAGGTACAATTGGCGTATCTTTTTCTCAGTTTAAGAGTGACTAAATTTGGGGGGAGTGGGATGAATTTGTGAAAACTACTTTCTTTCTTTTCCCCCCGTCGGACAAGGTTCTTATGTGGGCACCTATTTGTCTGCTAGATATATTAGGAAGAGCAGAAAAAGTAACTGCTGAAGTTTTGGGATATGAAACCTAACACAAGTCTGTGGCATAATGGACCAACTAATTTGAGATGAATCGTACAATTCAGGATTGTAGCTTCATTAGTTTTAGTATAAGAAGTTTCTCGAAAAATTTTCCAGGACTTTGTTAGCCAAATTTTTTGATAAACCAGTGTAAACATTACTGGGAACTGTTTCTATCAACTCTTCTCTTCAGCTGTTCATAAACGGAGGAAAATAGCTTCTTTTTTTAAATTGATTTTGAAGAAAATTTCAGGTGTTCTATTAGTTGTTCCACTAGATTTGGCAATAACTCCTATGAGAGTGTTGCAAGATCCTCTTCTTGGACCAGAATGTAGGGCAATGTTTGAAGAAGGAGAAGTAGATGACAGGTTCCTGATGATACTGTTCCTAACTGTGGAGCGCCTTCGTAAAAGTTCTTCATGGAAGCCGTATGTATAATATTTTCTTTGTTGTAGTCCCAATTGATGATTTTTACAGGTGGTGGGAATCATTGAGGTGAGCTGATTGTATCAGGTATCTTGATATGCTTCCAATCACTTTCGGAAACCCACTTTGTTTTACTGATGACGAGCTGTTGGAGCTGAAGGGAACGACACTTTATCGGGCCACTGAACTGCAGGTAAAATGAATTTTGGACGCATTTCCATTTCAGATGGGCAATTGATGGCTAATTCTTTTTTCTAATGTGACGTTTGGTGGAATTCCATTAAAAAGGGTGTCTGTGTTGATGCAATTACCACTGTAAATACAGGGATTCATCTCTCTTTTATATTACTCTGGGACATCCCTTTAATGTTTATACTGGTGTATATGCATTAAGCTGAATTTCGATATACCAGGTATAGGTTGTGCAAGCTGGTATGGAACTTGCAGAAGCAGCTTGTTTAAAAGCTAAAATGGTATAATGGGGTTGATTTTCACAGTGGAGTTAAAATATATATATATATAGTTTGTCTATCCATGTCAACTAAAGATCCATATGCATCTTGATATGGTTTCTATGTGTCACCTCTAGCACTTTTATGTGTGTGTATACCTATTTGAACATACATTTGGATTAAGTAGGCTTTCTAAACTTCCATGTACAGCATATGTGACCGAAGACTGGTTTAATTGCAGAAGAAAAGGCTGCAGTCTTTATACGATAATCAAGTGAAGGGATTGGTGAAGAAACTTTTAACACTTGAAGGGGATTCAGACAGGTGTGTGGCCTCTTATAGCATTGAAACTATATTAATTGCTGGTTTATCAGAAGTGTGCCAACCTATATATGTTTTTATTCTAGATTGGCTGCACACTGAGTTTTTTTATTCTATTTTCTTAATATGACATATCTTGAGTTATTTATAAACTAATTATATTTTGATCTGTCTGCTGGAAGAGTTTCATATTTTGATGACTCACAATCAATATTGAATGTTTGAACATTTTTTTAATAGGTATTTGTGTGTTTGGTAAATTTATCCATCGGCAGAATTATAGAACTCTTTCTAGCTTGCTACTATACCCATTGTTGTGAAGTCATTGGTCTTGATTTTTATGTATTTTTTAAAATGTTTTTCTTTTATGTATATTTTTTTATGTTTTAATTTTTGCTTATTTTACAGTTTTATCTTTATTTTTACTCGTTAAATATGTTTATTATATTTCGAAGATTATGAGTGGTCAGTGGATGAGCTTTGCATTCTCTTATTTAACACTTTACTCCACTGGGCGATGTAATAGATTTCAAGGGTCTAATTGTTCACAAATTCCTTGTATCTCTAGTCAATCATGCCTAGGTGTTGCTCTTGTATACGTTCCATGTACTTGGACTAAGCGAATTTCTCATCAATAAAATTCTTATTTACTGATAAAATTCTTATTTACTAATAAAATTCATTAATTGACTTGTTGCATGCCATGCATAGTTTTTTGCATGTGGCATGATGTGCATAAGGCCATGTCAGCCATAACCTAACAATATTTTTGGAAATCTGGTTACCATTTTTTAGTAGGCCTAAGCCCAGGGAGTAATTACTAATCTTCCAATAATTTTATATGAATCTGTCTTGAGTTGAGTTTGCTTTATAGATTTCAAAGGTTCGGAAACCGAAGCAATGACTGTCTGCAAATCCTGTAAACTACATAAATATAGATTTTATATTGAGTTGTAAAATACCTTCTCTTAGATCATGATCCATTATGGTTTGACTCACTTGGTTTGCTTGGGCATTCTGCAGCTTTTTCTTTATTGCCTGTAATCTATTTAATTTGCTCTAGAAATAATGAAGCCATTTATCATCATCATTTACTTACATGTTTCTGAATTTCATTGCTATTGCTAAATACTAAAATATACAGTTCTTGTCACTTCTTTTTCCAGTGATTACTTTAGCTAAATACTAAAACATATACAATTCTTTTTGCTTCTGTTTTCAGTGAGGTGTCCTTTGAAGATTTCCTTTGGTATGTACCTTTTTATCAAAATACTCTTATGATCTTTTGTCATAACAGGAATCCTGTCCTTGATTTGCGGTTCATTGTGTTTTAAACTTTGTAGACTGATGTTGCACAATTATCTTGGTGCTAGGGCAAATTCCATATTTTGGACTCGTGCTTTGAACATTCCTCTGCCACATTCTTATGTATTTCCAAAAACTCAAGAAAGGGACAGTAACTTTGCTGTTAGCAAAGATTCTGAAGATTCCACTAAATACAGTGGAGATTTGTTCATTGGAAAGGATGAAAAAGGTAAGTGTATGATGTCCTCTAACCATTGCATATGACATAACTAAACAATTTGCTGGGTATCAGATCTGGTATTTCTTGGGTGTAAAATGTTCTGATCAAACTAATCTCCACGTCCAATGAGATGTGCCAACATCAGTACCTTTTCATATCAGGTTGTAGGGTTCAGGATGTTAGTAGCCAAATCAATGGAGTGACGTCCGCATCAATACAAGGGGAGACTATTTGGGTGGAAGGTCTTGTGCCTGGCATTGACTTTTGCAACCATGGTATGACAATAATTACGATTCTGAAATTCTTTAATTTGCTACTGGTTATTTTCAATCCCTTTCTTTTGGTGGCGGTGCTTTTCCAACATTGATGGTTACCTTCTTTTTGCTTTTCAATTTTATAATTTCTTAAACCCTCTGAACCTGGAAACTTAAATGTGTGTTATGAAATTGCAAGCTTTGGGACAATATCCAACAGAATTAAAAAAACAGTTACCCATGCAATAACGAGAAAATAATATTTTGCTTGAATTTACTTGCCCATTTTACTTCTATAATCTGGATTTTCTTGTAGATGTCTTATATTGATTTGTACCTTACTGGCTGAGAAAATGACTGCTCAGATTTAAAGGCAGCAGCAACATGGGAAGTTGATGGAACAGGATCAATTACAGGAGTTCCTTTCTCCATGTACCTTCTTTCTGGTAGTATCCCCTTTCTGACCTTTTAGTAGGTATTTTCATTCATATGGGTGTCAGGTTCAAATATTGTGCCTTAAATGTTAGTTTCTTGCAGCTACCGGAGTTACCAATGTGCATCTTCACTGTTTTTTTCCCTTTACTTTGCTTTTGTTTGAAGCAGCTGGGATATCTGACTGGTCATCATTTTGTTTTTTCCTGATTTAACAGCTCAACAAAGTCCCTTTGCAATTGAGAGAGAGATTTCCATCAGCTATGGTAACAAAGGAAATGAGGTGCTTCATTTTGCCTCACAGGGGATATCTTCCTTCTGATACCAAAGTTACCTTTTCTTACTTTGTGTTCGATGTGTATATATATTAACCATTGCTGGTTCCACCAGTGAATTGATTATCCCTTGATGAATTATCTGCATTGTCAATGTGTATACCAATGGTATGGAGTTAGAGTCAATTTCACTGTATTCTAGGAACTTGTGTAAAAATCCATCAAATACTACCTTGCATGAAACCTGTCTGATTGCGTCATTTTACCATATTTCATGAGGTTTTTGCATATTTCACTTTGTTTTGACTTGGCCTTTGCATGATCATTTATGACTACTTTTTACCAATTCACTCCATTGAAGAAAGCCGTATTTCAAATATTTGTGCTATGCCACGCCAATCTTGTTTCTGCTGTTCCATTCTATCTGGGTCCATATATCCTGTTTAAATTTAAAGAATGGAATCGTTTAATTCATTCCTCTACTTGGGTCCACGTTCATGATGGTATCTTTAATTCCACATGTAGTGCATTCTCCTCTGGAAAAGGCCAAAGTCTCATTGAAATTTCATTTTCTTGCTTTCTACCATTTTATTTTTTATGCATTTGGTAGAAGTCTGTTTAGAAATGCACTTTTATAAACATAAGCTCCAATTATTTGAGCTTGTAACAATTTCATTCCCTTTTGTATTTGATGCAGGAACTACTTTATTTGTATGGGTTTGTCATTGATAATAATCCAGATGACTTTCTCATGGTAACTCCATCTAGAGAAAATACGTAGCTTTTGAATAAAGTTATTATAGTTTGTGATGGTGACATACTTTCAAACTCAACTGGAAGAAGACAACTATTTGGTGTTTGTCTATGTTGATCCTCCTGCCCTTTCACTCTATTTAGGGCCATATATACAGTATTAATTATTGTGGGCTATCAAGATAAGGCACATGGATCATAAGTGGTTTGATGACTACACAGGTCCATTATCCCATGGAGGCAATCCAGAATGTTCCCTTTTCTGACTCAAAGGTCCAGCTTCTTGAAGCACAGGTCGGGTATCATCTGTTATTAAGTTTATGGTATGTGGTTTCATGGTGATATATCACTTGTATGGCTCGTCCATTTTTCGGTGGATGCATCATCTAAACAGAGCTTTTTTTTTTTTTGTGTGGTACATGGGGAGGGGGGATTCGATCCTTGGTTCTCAAACCAGGGTGTTGCCAATTGATCCAAAGGATCTAGGCCTAAACAGAGTTACTATACTGCTTTACTTTCCTATATATCAAAAAAAAAAAAAAAACCTTTCAATTTTCTTTTATAAGTACTTGCCTTCCAAAATAGAATTCGATTTGTGCTCTCAGAAGGATGAATTCTATAAAATTCACTTTATCAACAAATTTTGTTGGTGCGTACAGAAGGCTGAATTGAGGTGTCTATTACCTAGAAGTTTGCTGGATCATGGTTTTTTTTCAGAAAGCACAGAAAAAAGTGAAAGAACTGATAAGTGGGAGGGAAGAGTTTGCAATTATAGTTGGAGTGGTCAGCGCAAGTTGCCCTCTTACTTAAACAAGCTGGTTTTTCCGGAAAGGTTTTTAACTGGCTTGAGGACCATAGCCTTGCTGGAGGAGCAGATTTTTCTGGTTTCATCAATGCTGGAAGAGGTTTAGTTTCTCTATCATCATCTTTTCTTCCACTGTATACCAGGCATATACATAGTTTCTCAGAGATCCACCTTGTTGAGTGTCTTCAATAATTGATATTAAATGAATGCAACTAATAGATCTATAATCAAAGGCTATACATTTTATAGGTCACATCGAGGCAAAATATTTGGCTGAGTGGTTAGCTTTCAAAAGTTGTATTTCTAAACTGAGGTAGTATCAGGACTGCACAATCCTTCCTTTCCCTGGTCAAATATCATTGACTCCTAACCCCTAGGGGTTGGCTCAAGTGGTAAAGGCCTTGGGCTTGGGGGTATGCTCCCTCAGGGTCCAAGGTTCAAATACCCTTGGGTGCAAACGGGGCCATCAGACCAAGGGATTTTCTTCTTGAATTACCCGAGATGCACTTGCAAGAAATTCCTTGCTGAGGACCTGCGCACCCCTGAGATTAGTCGGGACGTTGTTCCTGGACACCCAGTGCCAATAATATATATATATATATATCATTGAATCCTAATGACATTATACGTTAGAAATTAGAACTTGCTTAACCAACCATGCACCACTGATTTTGAACATGATTTGGAAGAAGTGAGACCTTGGCTGCTGCTAAGATCTTGATGCTGTGCATTAAAGAAAAACTGATGTGGACAGGCATTTCGTGATCATAATGTAATTGTTTATGTACTGTTAACTATTGTTTGAAAAAGTCCAGATATGAATGTGATGGATCGATGCAACTACTCAACGGAAAGATAATTTGCAAACTTGGATGCTAGCTTTATTCATGCTTTGTGTGATATTTTTACTTGCAAATGGTTGGGATATATTCATATTGATAGAGATTTTTTTTCATGCCATAGGAAGGAAGCTACCTCTGGTTCAAATTCTTTTTCTCCGATTCTTGACCCCTAATTGAATCTTTGTTTTTCTTAAAGCTTGTTGGGCCTGAAGGGGAGCGGCAACCATCTGATACAGAAGTCCGAGCAGCAGTATGGGAGGCCTGTGGTGATTCTGGAGCTTTGCAATTGCTTGTTGATCTTCTTCAGACAAAGTAACCACTGGAATATATGCCATTGAATTTTGATATGCTGATACTATTGAGTTATAAATATTAGTACCCTTTATCAATCTGCTTGCTTTACTTGCAATTTCAATACGAGCTCTCTTGGAAGCTGACAAAGGTTGAACAACTTTAAAGGGTTGCATACATTAGGAAAAAAAAAAAAAAACTTATGTCACTTAGCCATCCGCAGAAAAGAAAAGGCAAAGAGGAATACTTCTCCCAACTTTGCCTAACACAATGATATCTGTGAATGCAAGGATGATGGATCTTGAAGAGAATTCTGGAACAGAGGAATGTGATACTGAACTGCTAAAAGGAGTCCACACTACTGAATGCCAGGAGCAACAAATAATTTACAAGGAAAGCTTGAGGTAGCATTTTTTTGCTGTGATGAATGTCTTCTAAGTCAAAACTATATGATTCAATTTAAGGGGAAAAAACTAACCATTGCTGGTATAAGCTTAAGATATGACTCTGACTTTCCTTGAGGCTTTAATCTCTCATTTCTATGTGGCAATTTAACTGCAAAATCTTCAGGAGAAGTTTAAAATGGATCTTTGATATCTGTTTTGTTTTTGCTTGTCTGCAGCCAAGAGATAGATGGCCAAATGCAACAGAAGTTGAGTAGAAACAGGTTCTCCAGTATTGTATATCGACGAGGGCAAAAGCAATTGACCCGATTATTTCTGAAGGAAGCAGAGCATGCCTTGCAATTAGCTCTAAGGGAAGGAAACTGAATGTTATGAAGTTCTATAGATCATGTCAATACGGGAGTTACATTGTTGGTAAATCTATTTTTATGAATAAGCATCAGAAGTTGCACTTCTTTTCCATTTCTCTATAAAACCCAGCCATTTTTATCAGATTTTCAGTGGATGTGCCTTGTGGTAAGGGTTCAAAATTGTTACCTAAAGACCTTAACCAAACGAACCATTGAGTTGGCCGTTTGGCTCCGTCCTTGACTATAATGGCTAGGTTGGTTCTCAGGTTGCATAGTTATTTATCTGAGAGCCCAACTGAATTTTATAATTATTCAGTAATTAATATTAACTTTGATATCAAATAATCTTTGTTCTTATCCAACCAAGTAGCCTCTTTACTCGTGCTGAGAAGTCTTAAGTTTTAATATTTTGATAGGTATTATTCATCCTATCTCTTGGCATGCCATCATATCAAATGAATGAAAATTTGAGGATTACAGATATTATTTTCTCAAGATATATTAGCATGTCAGCACAAACAAACATGGACTTTGTTCCCTCACAATTCGAGTACCCGGACCAAAATGCATGTCACTTTCTCTTCTTTATGGTCTTTGGTGTGTACATGCATGCTGGAGTTTTTGGTTGCACACAGTCACATACAAATTAAAATTGGCATCCCACGCTATTTTTCCTACCGCCGTTTACTCCAGGCGGGCCACGTTGGTGAGCAGGGAGCCCAGGGTGTATGCAGCAGCTGCAGCAATGGCGCCATTGAAGAGAGTAACAACCATAGAGCATGCATAATTCTGGCCTGCAATCTTGGCCTTTGCTAGGCCGAGCAGCGCGAGTGCGAATGCAGTAAGGACACATGCACCCACAAACTTGACGGTGTCGTTGTGGGTGAAAGGGATAAGGACGATGAAAGAGAGAAGAGGAACACTCCCAAATAAAAGGAAGGCCACAAAGGTAACGAGACCATGCTTCCAGGGCTTGTCTGCTTGGTCCGGTGGTAGCATTCCTTTCTGCGCCATCATCTTCTGGTCCACCAATATCTCCTTGTATTTTGCAAATATGTTTACAACCTTGACCAAGTAATTATATTAGCTTTTATGGACCTTCAAAGATTGACATCCCAATGAATTCTGAAAGATATAGTACCGTCATGGCATCATTGACGTCCATCCCAAGAGTTTGATATTGTCTAAGCAACTCAAGCTCCTCGGTGCCGCCATGGTTGGAGACATCCCACTCGGTCACCGCTCTTTCTTTGGCGGCAACATCCTTCTCGGTGCTGCTCGACACAAAATCCCCAAACCCCATTGATATGCCATCCGCCACTAGATTTGCAAATCCAAGCACCAACACATCAACTGCATCCACAAATATTAATGGAAGCCAAGAACTTTGGGGATCGATGCTAATCTTAAAAAGTTTTTGATATCTTTTATATATTTATGATAAATAGAAGAAGACTAAATCTGAATTATTTAGTTAAAAATGATGGTTTGGATTAATTCTAAACTTCTCCTGCACATTTAGAACATCCTAATCCTGACTGAATATATAATAAGATCATCACCCAAAAAATATGGTACCGGAGGAACGACGGGTAGCAGAGACGGATGAAATGAGAGAGAAGGAAGTGACAATGGCATCAAGGCCTGCATACACAATGCTCTTCACAAACTCTCCCTTCCATGGCTCTCTTGGCCTGATCTCTCTATCACCTCCCTCTTCATCGCGTAGCAGTGTAGTACTACTGGTAGTAGCGCCGACACTGTTCTTCTGATCCATATTCTTTTTCTTTTCTCAAAAAAACTCTGTAACTCGTTAATAATTTTATTGTCTTTGATCCAAAATCTTTTCACGGTTTGATGGTTGAAAGACGTAGACAATCCATCGAAATCAGTACGGTGAAAAAGAAAGACAGCGGGTCACGTTGTCACTGTGCATGCGACTCAGCCAACACGTTTCATAGTGCTGTACTCATTTATTTTTAATTTTTCCCTTTCTGTTTATTTGTCTTTTTTGTTTCCCAAGCATTTTATAGATAAGTTAAATGGTTACAAGATATTAGATTCATGGGGTGGGAGCTCCCCAATAATTATCTTAAAACAAATAAAAGCAATACAAGAAAAACAAAAAGTAGGATTTGGAGTAACAAAAATTTAACTCCTACCAATTTTCCACAAAGGGTAAGCCATATGAAGTGATTTTAGCATAATATGATAAACAAACTATAACACTAAGACCACAAGTCGCAATAGATTGTTGTATTTTGTATTTTGCTTGTTTGTAGACTTTCACGATCACTTTATTTTGATCTTTACTTAGAAAAAGTGGGGAGTAGCAACAGGAAGATGGGTCAATTTGCCGGAGAATGTTCGTCGCTAGCAGTGAAGGCGTGTGTAGCTGACGCTCTTGGAAAGAAGGTAAAGATCAAATTTGAGAGATCTGAAACCACTAGTCTTGATGGTGCCGCATGTGGCAGCATCAAACTCCCCATGGTGCGGCGGCGCATGGGACTCATGCGCTATTTGAGCCACGTGTATCAGACTCCCTATGGTGTGGCAGCACGTGAGATTCACGCACAGCTTGAGTTGCGCGTGAGTTGTACGCGTAGCTATTTTGGTCGATCTTCTTCTATTGCCTGCCAGATCGACGGCTGGAGAATATGATGGTGAGACGTGTGGTGATCATGGAAGGTTGGTAGATAACAAATTGGCACATCTTGGTGCCATGGACAGAAAAGTAAAGAAAATTAAAAAAAAAAAAAAAAAACTATGGACAGTTACGGGGTAGGCTAGACAAGGGGAGGGATGGAGGGGCTGAAGCTCCACCCTTGTTTGGGCATAGAGGTTGGGATGGTTGGATCTTTTGGTACAGAGAAAATAATGCCTCTAGAGAGAGAGAGAGAGTTATCTTCTTGAGGTATTTTCCTTTTTATTTGTTGTTTGTGCGAGTCAAAGCCCAAAGCCTTAGAGCATTCACAATAGTTCATTTATTTTATCCTTTAAAATATATCACCAAATCTCATTCTTTTCTATTTTACATACTGACTTTTACAATATAACATATATAAACTTATTTATTTTTTTTTCATATTATTTAAATAATCTTTTTTATTCTTTTTAAGTATTTAGTTTCTATCAATGAATTTGCAAAATTTATATATTTTGTATATTTGCAATATATTTTTATATACAATTTAATATAATTCAGTCATAGACACAAAATAAAAAATAAAAATAAAATCAAAATATGAAAAAATTGGATAAAAAATATTTTCAAGATATTTTGTAGAAAAAAATGAATTACATGGTGAAAATCAAAGTAAAAGAAAATAAGAGAGTAAGTGAAATATAAATAATAAAAATATGTTTACAGTATGAATAGTACTCACTACATGTAGTGGGTTATTGCAGTAAATTGTATTTTAAATTTCCTTTTGCTTAATTAGATGGAACTCCTTTTGTTAAACAATTCTTTAAAAAATTTACATTTTTTTTTATAATACACAAGTCATTGAGAATGCTGTTATCCCAATATTTTGTTTTTGTTGTTGTTGTTGTTGTTTGTTACATTTTGTGAATCAAAGTCGACTTTTTTAAAGACGTATATGCGAAAGAAGTTGAAATAGAAATCATTGAATAGCACAAACATGACTCTACCAAAGAGTTGTTGAAGTAAAGAATAAAAAATATTCAAAGGCCAAAGAGAAAAACAAGGAGCTGGTTTCATTTACACAACCCTCTCCTAAAAATAATATCTTTATTCTTGCATAGGTCAAATTAACAGTACTTGGGCATATATGGTTCATAGGGAGGCGCCAAATTCATCAATGGCAACGTACCAAGAGTGTGGGGAGCCATTAATATGGATCGAACAGGCAATAAACTTGATCGCTAGCATTATTCAATTTATATAAATCACGTCTTGGGGACAAGGGCTACATGCTAGGGTGGGACCCTGGCCCATTAGCCAACTTCTTGTACTCAAATTTCGAAGGCCAATTTCCAACGTACACTTGCCAGAATTAATTTATAAGAATATTGGATTAAAGGGGAATAGCATGGAGAATAATAATATATGATCAGACTAGGGGCCTCTTTTCTTCATCTTGTCCTACATTTTCTATTTCGATTATCTCATCATGATCAGTGCTAGAAGGCTTCGCAAGATTCTTGGCACTGGCATAGGAGGTACTGGAGGAGACCCTCTTGTTTGGTTTGTTATCAGGCAAGAGCTTCATTGTGATTCCCATGGCTATCAGCAGAAGCCCAGTCCCATGTTGCTCTGTCAATGGCTTTGTAAATATCATGTACGAAAGCAACAATGTCACTGCCTTTCTTGCTGTTGTCACCTGTGCATCAATTTTTTATTTTCCAAGAATTTTATGTTAAAAATTTCTTAAATAAGGTTAGTTTCAATTTTCTTGCTTCAAACTGAACGATTGCAATATTCATATCTTTCCAACCATTAATCGTGAAACTAGAGTCAAATTATAGTGTCTTGCGGCCTGTTGCCACCCCGGAGGAGTAAAGTAGAACATTACTAACATTTAGCAATGTAGTACTTCATTCCATTTTTCATTATCATTAGTCATACCAGTTGATGATGCATATTTTAAGTGACTTTATAGATCAACAACTGAAAATATGACTTGTTCTAGAAAAAAAAGTCAAGTTTGCTAAAAGTGGGGTACCTTGAAAAAAAGGGCACTTGTTCCTGAAGTAAACAAGTTGCAAGAGAAAGGAAAAACAGCACAACCAATGACAATTGCATAACACATTGATGGAAGATTTTAATGGCACAGCGAAATGAATGGAATTTATTAAGCCACATAAGATCTCATTCTGAAATAAATTGATGTAAATGGAACAAGGAAAAAGCTTGTGAGAATAACGTACGTACCATGGCAGTGGTGGCAGCACCAAAGAGGGCAACGAGGGAGAGGACTGAAACTTGGCCAATAAACGTGGCCATGGCTTCAAACACCAGCACGCCATAAACGTATGGATGCTGCATGAAAAATCAGCAAGATCTTTTAGAACAAGAACAGTGCAGTTTTGAGGGGGGGAAAAGAAAACATTTTCGACTGTTACCTTTGAGCATGAAGCCCATGCTTTGAATAATTCTCCTGTTACAAGCATTGGTGGGATCAAAAAAGGCAAGCCAACAACAGTTGAGCAAAACAGCATCTCAGCCTGCATGCGCATAAGTAACAAATAAAATGTGGATGTCACACTTTCTTCATGAATGCCTTTGTTATTTTTTCACATTTAAACACACACACACACACACACAGGGACTAATAGGACATGAAAATCACCTGGGTGGTTTCAGGATTCATGTTAAAGATTGCTTCTTGCAAATTACCCAAAAAGGAATCCATGATTAGAGCACCGGATACCATTATAACACCAATTACACTGAAGTTTGGGGAGGTTTGTGCATCAGCTAAGGTGAAGAGGATCAAACCCACAACCAAAAGTATCGCGGATACGTATTCGTGAGGCGGGTATTTCCGCCTGAGACCGGGTATGAATGCTCCCATTATCATGACAGGTAGAACCTGAAACACCAAAATCATAGAATTGAGAAAATCTATTCAAGGACCTGGAAATATACCATCTCAATGTGTCAACCGGAGCTGATGGTGTGACTATAGTCAATATTTTGTGAAGAAGGGATCTGGTTCATTAAAAGCAATCAAATAAGAGTTTCGATGTCCTAAAAAGCCTCAACCATTTCAGAAAGCAAACATTTTTGTAAATTAAAATACTTCAATTTATATCTCATTGGGACTTTAAGGCCAATTACCTCAGACTCAAACAATATTTATTTCTCTCACATCAGAGGGTGAGGCCATGTGTGCATTTCAAAGTAATCAATTTCATCAAATGTACAACTAGAAGAGACAGATGTTAGACTACATATCCAACCCAGCTTAACTTGTTAAACATTTAGCAATTTTTTTAGCAGTTGATATTCAACTAAATAAATGCAGAAGGAATTTCTTGTTACCTTTGTGGATTTGAACATGAGTTGTGCAGGGTAGTTAAGGAAAGCCAGAGACCCTCTTGTAAGTCCATGGGAACCCATAAGTACAGCAGAGAGTTTCACATAAGTCTTCCATGGGTTCACCATCTGCTTGGGGGTGAAGCCTTGAAGATAAAGCAGAAACAGGTAGACGAATCCTTGAACAAATGTGAAATACCAGCCATAGCTGGGGGAAAAAAAAAAAAACTCATCCAAATCCATCATGAATTAAAAAAATAAAAAAATATCAAATCTTAGATCAGGGATGCTCAATCAAACAGTATCAATAAACTAAAATTGCCTGAATTGGAGCCTGTTGTACACATACTCCTGAAAAATTAGGAAAAAGATTAAGAGTGACGTTAGAATTTAGAAAAGAATCTTGATTCTTGAACAAAGGAGATATGGATAGTTTTCTAGCGCTTTAAAAGTCATTTAAGAAATACGATACAGTCAGTTTCCTTTCAATATAAACAACAATGGGGTCGAAGTTTCATATCGATTTCTTGTCCCTCTGTTTTCTCAAGAACCAAAACCAAGGCAGTAAAACAGTAAAAACCTCAAAACTCGTCCATCAAATAAATTATTCTCGGAAACTAAAGGTGCAACCAACGATTGTTTTCTGTGCAGTGGAGTACAAGAAAGAAGAAAAAACAGATAACTATAAGAACAAATACTTAAAGAATCAAGTAAACTTCGCTTTATTTCTTTTTTACGATTGTCAGTTTTCTCAACGGCCAAACAGTGGAGACAGATATCGAGAGAGAGAGAGAGAGAGAGAGAGAGAGAGAGAGAGAGAATACCTCGCAGATACCATTGACTATATAGCCAAAGAAGAACCCAACAGAGCAGATGAGGAACTGTTGCCATCTGGGTCTGACAGTGAGGGAAATCCCAAACAAAGACCATGCTTGCTCCTCGTTCTTCATCACTTCCCTTTCGTTTTTAAGAATTACTTGCAGACTCTTTCCTCTTGTATTTGATTTGGGTATCTATCAAAGTGGTCAAGTCAATCAAACCTTTGGTTGCAGAGTTCGGTTAAAGGAGGTAAGAATACCAACTCGGCCTTGGATGCATTTGCATGGAAAAGATAGACAGAAACAGCGACGGAGAGATTTTATAAAATGGCAAAAGGCGTCCGTTTGGTTATACTAACCACGTGAAAGTCATCAGCAATATGGAAGATTTATAGACAAAAATTGTTTCCTTTTGGTGAGAGTTTCCGTTCTCAAACACTGCTCTCGTCATTAGCTTTGTAGTTGAGAGAGAATTTAAGGGAGAGATTTTGTGTACGATGAACGGGGGGAAATTCAATGGTAATATTTGGAAAGTTGTGGGCTATAATCAAGTGCAAGTCGTGTGCATGGTTCCCCCTAAAGATAGATTATTGATCTATTAAAATTATAATTAAAAAACCCCAAGTATTAAAAAAGAGAAAAAAAACATGGATAAAAAGTCTTAAAATATTTGAAATATGAAAAGCTTCTTAAAGAAAATAGAAAATAAAAAACATAAAATCCAAAATCTGTGATGGAGACTTTTCCCTTTCAAATGTTATTCAAGTCGGGTGGATATGGATTTTTACAATTTTTACCTAAATTGTATGATTTACTATGAGAGACATAGACAGATGATATGGACAGGACATAATTTATAACTACTGGGACTAACTAGATATCTAGCAACTAATTTGAAGTAAAATAGAGGAAGTAATAAAAGAAAATTGATAATCATGTGAAGAATATCAAGATTTTTGTGGTTTGGCTTGAAGAGGCCTATGTCTATTGGTATAGTCGGTCTCAAGGAATTCATTATCACAAAAATGGAGTATAAGAGAAAAATCACAAATTATTAATCAATCTCAAAAGCCTCAATACACCTAATGAGCTCTCAAGATCTCACAAAAGGAGTTCGCTCTCTTTCTCTCCCTGTGAAAATATGTGTTTTTATACTTAATGGTGCAGAGATTAGGGTTTATGAACATTTGCTTGAGCGAATGTCAAGCGAATAATCTGTCTATGTTTCACTCTAGCGGACTGTCGAGCGGATGTCGAGTGAACAATCTGTCTGAAGTTTTTTTGAGCAAAGGTCGAGTCAGGGTTGATCCAAAGTTTACTCGAGCCAGGGTAGAGTCACAGTCAAGCCAAGTCTTGGGAATGGAAATTTCAATGGAAAATCATCAAAGATGCCCACTAAAAATTGAAAAACAAAATTCCTCCACAACTCCCAAACGGGATACAATGCCTATCTCTTGAAAATTCATTTCCACCCAAAAGTCTTCATCTCTATAGACAATTTGATCAAATTACAAGCTTGGTCCTAATGAAGAGATTCAACCTCTTCACACAAAAGCAACACACCATTATATAGATTTCTTACTTGAACAACGACTTCTAAATACACACGTGCGGAAGGCTAATAACTAATATTTTCTACCAAAATAAGTACACCACAAAGTCTGCATGAGATATCTTGAAGGTGGCCAAACTGTCTCCTCTATATACCAGATAAAACTGTAGACTTTACTCTCACTGTGTGCCAATGCCAAAAATTAAAATCATGCTCATTTCCAATAGCAAGATCTAGAGTGCTACATGCACTCCTTTTGTGAAGTTCTCACAACAACTCCACCTTCTTGTCATAACCATGCTCTCATTTCCAATGGAAACAACAACTGAAAAGCTATGAAAGGAGAAGGGTTCACCCAATAGTAAGTTGTGTTGACTACTTCATCCAATCTTTAGACAAGCCTGGCATACCAAAAAGGGCTCTTACACAAGAGTCTAATTCATTTCGTTTAGCTACCCCATCTCTCTAGAGTGGACCCAATTGTACAGTACTTGACAATATCAAAATCTATCCCACATGTCAGTACAAATTAACTTTACCTTCTTACCTGTTGGATTCTTAACCAAAGCCTTCCAATATTTGAATATTATAAGATATCAAACATGTCACTAAAAAAAACCTAGACTTTTTTGAAATGGTCGTCAACAAACATGAGTACAAACAGGGCACCACCTTGCACAAGATGTAACTAAAAAACTAGAACAAATAAACTACTGTAAATATGATTTTGCATTGCTTCACAAGAATACAATGACAACACAAAGAATCAAGCTTCTTTGTTTTCTGATCACACAAAGCAAAAGTTGCCTACTCACAAATGACCACACTCGTTCACCTATATGGCCCAATCACACGTGATATAAATGAGTAAACCAAAATCTAGAATGTCTGAAGATGCAACTCCACCAATCACTATCTTACCAAGAAGAAAAGAAAGATCATCTGTCTTCTTCCCTGTCATTACCACCAAAGAGCCCTTGTAGACTCAATTGACTCCACTTTCAGCTGAATATTGATAACCAAATGCCAAAGATATAAGATTTTTCTTCAAAGATGGAATATGCCGAACATTAGACAAAGTTCTAACGGTTCCATCATACATCTTAATCTCGATTGAACCAATTCCAACAATGTCACAAGCCATATCATTTCCAACCAAAACAGAATCATAGTTGACTTATTCGTAGTTACTGAACCAATCTCTGCTGGGACTTATATGGAACGTACAAACTGAATCCATGACCCGCTTGTCACCAAAATGGCCGTTAGAGCCGCTGACTGCTAGGATAATATTAGAATTGTTAGACTGTTCTTCAATGCTAACAACATTCGAAGAACTTTTATCTTCCTCCTTGTTCTTCAATTTGGGACACTCGTTCTTGTAATAACCAAACATCTGACAGTAGTGATATTTAACATTTTTCTTGTTAAATTGTGAACTGCCATTGGAATTACCCCTACTCTTTTTTGAATATCTTTCCCCAAATCTTCCACCAGAAGAACATTTCACAAACAAGCCATTGGTTTGATTATCTGTGCCTTGTACACCCAATTTTGTTCCCAACTCCTTAGAATTCAAACCAGAGTTTACATTTGCCAAGGAGATAGTATCTCTATCATATAGCATTGAGTTCACAAAATTATCAAATGAAACCAACAATGCACACAACACAATTAAGGCTTGATCTTTATCATCAAGCTTAATATCAATATTCTTTAGATCCATAATGATTTTATTAAATTCATCTAGATGATCAGAAATATGAGTACCTTCCCTCATCTTGAGAGTGTATAGTTGTTGTTTAAAACACAAACGTTTGATGAGCGACTTCTTCATGTATAGCCTCTCAAGTTTCTTCCAAAGACCAGAGGCAGTCTCTTTATTAGCGACCTCTTGCAATACTCCATCAAAGAGAGACAATAAAATAATACTATGTGCTTTCTTTTTATCTTCATTTGTCAGTGTAGAAGATTCATCTGACACCTTCTCATCCAACACCTTTGCCAAGCCTTGTTGTCATAATATAGCCTTCATCTTGATGCGCCATAGACTAAAACTATTTGACCATCAAACTTCTCTACTTCAATCTTTGACATAGCCATCCCTCAATATCTTCCAGTGCTCAGATACCAGTTTGTTGAGATTAACTAGATATCTAACGGCTAATTTGACGTACAATAACAGAAGCAAACAAAAGAAAATTTGAGAATCACACAAAAAACATCAAAATTTACGTGGTTCAGCTTGAACAAGCCTATGTCTACTAGTGAAGTCGATCCCAAGGAATTCACTATTAGAAAAATAAAGTACAAGAGCTAAATCACAAAACTCTTCAATCCCAAAAGGCCCACTACACATGAGCTTTCAAAATCTCACAAAAGGAGTTCTCTCTTTTTTCTCACTGTTTTGGCTGCAACACTTTACATTCCCTATGAAAATATGCGTTTTTATACTTAATGACGTAGAGACTAGGGTTTACAAGCATTCACTTTAGAGAGGAATCGAGTGAAAAATCTAACTGGGGTTTGCTCTAGCATACTATCGAGCGAACAATCTGTTTGAAGTTTGCTTGAGCAAAGTTTGTTGAGCCAAAGTTTGTTGAGCCAACGTCGAGTAATAATCGAGCTAGGGTTGAGCTACAATCAAGCCAAGTCTTTGGAATGGCGTTTTCAACTGGAAATCAAGCGACAATTCCAAAAATATCTACTCTAGTAAATATTTTTAGCCATATTAAATATTCAACAAATATTTTAAGACTCACTTTCTGTGTCTATCTGTGCTTCACTCGTATTCTTAAGTTTCAATCAAGAAGTTTAAGAGATCTATATCTAAGTAAGAAGGAGAGAAGCATCCCCACTTTTTAAGTCTAGGCACAATGTAATTTGATAACTCAATAGCAATTATAAAAAATTAAAAGATTTGAGCTATAGTGTAATGAAGTAGATAAGAAATCAAGATTAATAGACCACGTTACTACAAAGTAGATACAAATAAAATTAATTTAATCTACATTAAAATAGCACGATTCTTTTAAATGGAAATTCACAAAAACAATTCAAATGGAAATTATTTGAGAAGAAAATGATGCAGTTTTAGTTAGTAATTTATAAAATTATTATTATTTAACGTTCTGAGATGTAATGGAACCTCGTGCCTCTGATTATATACAAACTTTGCTGTTGGTAGAAGAACCAAAATGTGAGAAAAATATTGAAGAGTTGCCTTTAATCCAAAAAGGGGGCATCAGTGAACAGAGATAGGATCCGATACAGGGGCATCAGTTCATTTGGAACCCGTGCAAGATTTTATTGCCTTGTGGTTGAGCATAGTGCTCTTGATCTTTATGGTTTGGATGCAGAGGATGAGGAACACGTCACAAGTTTGGCTAAGCGAAAGGGGTATGATTATGATAATGTGCACGGTTCTGCCAATAATTCAAAATTTCAAAAATTGCCAATGCATCAATCACAGTGGGTGTCTACCCACACTGAAAATTGAATTTATGACGGAACCCATCATTGCATGGAATATTAGGGGGTTGGGTAGGTCTAGACGTACTTTAAGACATTTGATTCGGAATTATAATGGTTCCATTGTTGCACTTTTCAAACCTTTTGCGAGACAAGATAAGTTGCAACAACTTACTCGTGATTTGAGTTTTGATGGGTATTACTGTAACGAGGATGGGGGGGGGGGAGATTTGGATTTTATGGAAACAACCATATGAGTTTGAAGTAGTTTGTGTTTCTAATAAAATGGTGTCGAGATGGTTCATGTTAGAGGCCAAAATGATGCTGGTGACTTTTATTTATGCTAAATGTACTTAGGCTGAGCTTCGAGATTTATGGGAGGAATTAGTGGATAATCTTCTAGTGGATCATCCATGGTTTCTCCTGAGCAATTTTAATATCATCATGGAGGATAGGGAAAGGGTTGGAGGGTGCCCTTGAGCTACTCAAGCGATGAATGACTTTAATATATGTATCGATGCTTGTGGCCTTGTTGAGTTGAATTATTATGGGAACCACTTGTCATGGTGTAATGGTCAAGTGGGCACTACCAGAAAATGGGCTTGGTTGGCTAGGGCTCTCATTAACATGGCTTTCTTAGCAAGTTTTCCATTGGAAAATTTGGAATATATTAAACGTAAGACCTCAGATCATAGCCCCTTGGTGGTGATTTTATCTCAACGTGCTCCCAGGTATGGTCCCTCTCCTTTCATGTTTCAAAAGATGTGGTGTAGGCATGAATCTTTTCAAAATTTTGAAAAGGAGGTTTGGTATAAACCTGTCTATGGCTTAGGTTTAATTAAGTTGTCAGTGAAATTGAAAGGTACTAAGATTGAACTAAAAGGCTGGAGCAATTTTGTGTTTGGATGGGTTGATCAGAATATTGAAGAGTTGGAAGATAGACTAGAACTCTTGGAGTCTCAACTTCAAGCGGATTATTTTGAGAACATTGAAACTGACTATCTTGTTACCAAGTTGGAGCTTGATTTTTGGGAAAAGAGAGAAGTGGCCAGACTTGCACAAATAGCCAAGAAGAAGTGGTTAAATGAGGGGGATAAGAACTTGAAATTTTTTCATGCGGTAGATAATCAGAGAAGGAGGAGCTCGATTATTACTCAAATGAGCCTTGAGGATGGGACCTTGTTGAGTTCTCCAGAATTGATCCACTCGAGAGCTGTGGATTTCTTTCAAAATTTCTAGCTAAAGAGCTGACGATTGAGCAGGCAGACTTGATAACTCTTTTGAGCTCAGAAGTGATGATGGATGAGAATTTGAGTTATGTCGATCACCAACAGAATAGGAAGTAAAGGCCTCGGTGCTCTCTATACTGCAGCAAAGTAGTCTAGGACCGGATGGATTTGGTTCCTCTTTTTATATTTCTTGTTGGAATACAATAAAAGACGATGTTGTGGAGGCGACAAGGGAGTTTTTTAGTGGAGCTGAATTGCCCATTTTTTATGCTTCTTCTTATATTGTTCTGATTCCTAAGGTTTCAGATCCCAAAACATTTGAGAAATTTCAGCCTATCAGTCTTTGTTCAGTTGCATACAAGATTTTTTCAAAAATTATTGTATCCTGTTTGACTAGTCTTTTGTCGAGGCTAATTTCTCCTAAACAATGGGCTTTCATTCCAGGGTGCATTATTTTTTGAAAATATCTCTCGCCTAAGAGATGGTGTATAGCCTTAAAAAGAAAAATCAGGGAGGAGATGCTATGGTGAAAATTGACATGGCTAAAGCGTGTGACAGAGAAAATTGGGACTTTTTATTCCAAGTTCTTGCTGGGTATGGTTTTTCACACAGATTTTGGGCAGCTGGTTAGCATGTGTGTGACTTCTCCTTGGTATTTGGTGATGATGAATGACTCTTATAAATGATTTTTTTCAAGCGGAGTAGAGGACTCACGCAAGGTGATCCTCTCTTGCCATATTTTTTTATTTTGATACAAGAGGTTTTATCCCGACTCATTTGTCACCAATTTCAAATTGGTCGCATTGGAAAATTTTATCATTTGAGAGGGACTCTACTAGTTTTGCATTTTTATACACGGATGACATTCTAATTTTTTTGAATGGTACGTAGAGATCTATGCAAAGACTTGTAAACATGCTTTCTATTTTATGAAAAGTGGTCAAGGCAATGGATTAGTAAAGCTAAATTGGCGCTTTTTGCAGCTTCCTTTATAAGTACGGTAAGACATTGTGGTTTAGTTAGAACTACTGGTTTTATGGAAGGCCATTTTCCAGTGACTTATTTGGGGGCTTCGTTGGTTGATGGGAGGTTGAAAGCAAGTCATTTGCGTTGGTTGCCAAAGTTAGAGCTAAAGTAGCAGGTTAGAAGACAAAATTATTGTCGCAAGCGGGGAGACTTATCTTATTAAAGCATGTCCTCTCTAGCATGGCATCTCATTTGCTTTTTGTTATGAATGTGCCAAAGGTGGTTCTCACCAAACTAAATACCATTTTGCCGACTTTTTTTTGGGGAGAGCACGGTGGTAAAGCTAAGACTAAATGGTGTGCATGGTCTTGGATTAGCAAGCCAACTAATGAATGGGGGTTGGGGTTGAGGAATTTCTTGGAGATGCAGCGCACAATGCATATGAAATTGGCATGGTGTCTCTTGTCTACGGAATCTTTGTGGTCACGTTTTGTGTTATCCAAATATGGGAGAGGATGTCATTTATCCTTGATGGTTTCTCGGAGCACTGGCACTAGACTATGGAGATCGTTGGTAGTTGTTATCCAAGAAGTTTGTGAGTATTCAAAAGTAAAGGTGAGGGAGGGTCGGGCATCATTTTGGTTTGATAAATGGATTATGGATGGACTTCTGTGTGAGATGGTTCAAACAGTAGCGCAGCCTCATTTAAAGATCAGTGATGTTTGGATAGGTGATCAATGGAATTTTGATATGCTTGTGCAATTGGTGGGAGAAAAGCTTGCTATTAAGGTTTGCAGGAAAATTTGCATAAGAATAGGCAATGATATTTTGATTTGGAAGTCGACACTGGATGGACAGTTTAGTGTGCATGTGGAGAGCGCAGTTCCATTGCTTATTTGTTGATGATCATATAAGTCCCATGGGGTCTTGATGGCCTCTAAGTGTGATTGTTGCAGTTTGCCGAGTATGGAGTCCATGGATCATGTTCTTGCAACTGGCGCAGTGGCTCAATAAGTGTGGGGAATGGCTGCGGTGGCCCTGGGTGTCTCGTGTATGCATACTGGGTCATGGTGGCATAGAGTGACAACATGGTTTTCATGTGCTAAGAAATCCACAAAGAAGGGATTACTCATAGGCTTGCTACCAAGTGTTCTAACTTGGTATCTTTGGAGAAGAAGATGCAAAGCTCAGATGGAAGGGATTCAGGAGACTGTGGTAGGCGTTTGGAGAGCTATCCGAACCTGGCTTGGTGCAATAGTCAATGAAATTGTAGAAAAGATTCCTCTGGTCCCTATTGATGAATAGATTTTGAGTGCTATGGACATTTGTTTTCGTTGTCATCCTGTCAAGCGGGTCCAAGTATTTGCATGGACGAAGCCACTTGCTGGGTGGTGGAAACTCAATATTGACGATAGCTATAGGGGGAACCCAAGTAATTGTGGTGGTGGAGTAGTGCATGACCATTGAGGATTGCTACTTGGAGCATTTTTAGAGCAGTCTGGCGTAGGCACCAATATTGAGGTAGAGCTGCGAGCTTTACTTTAGGGGGTGTGAAGCTTTGCAAGCAAATGGGTGATCGATGAGTTATTTTGGAATGTGATTCAAAGGTGATCATGGACTGGCTTAGTGCTCGGTGCTGTAATTTATGGTACTAACGAGATTTTTGGGATGATATGCTTAAAGAGCTGGAAGGCTTGACCTATCAAGCAGTTCATCAATTTTGGGAAGGCAATCAGGCAGCTGGTTTTCTTGTGAGACGAGGTGAAGCTGGCTATGTTTGTAATTATGGAATGGAGGATACCTTACCAAGATATTGAGAGGCATCGTCAGATTGGATAAGTTGGGGCTTCCTACAATTCGAGCTAAGTAGTTGTTTTGTTGGTCATTTTGTGTTTATTGTTTTGTTTATGATTTTATTTCGCCATCTATGTTGTATTTGTTTGGTTTTGTTTACACAGTCTATTTGTTTAGTAGTTGAATGTATAGGTGGATTATTATGAAGTGTTTTTGTTTTCTTCTTCTTCTTCTTTATTTATTTTTTTTTTTTTCTAGATGGTTGGGATGTTTTCTTTTTTTTTGATTATTTGTAAATCCAAAGTGTCCTACTTGTTATAATGGTATTCCTCCGTCGCGAGTGAGGGCAATCAATAAAATTAGAGTACCGTCCTCTTAAAAAAAAAAACTTAACAAATTGGTTGCTTCAAATTATGCACAATGATTGGTTAGAGGGGATCATATAAAGTGAGGGTTTGTGATCCCAATTTGGGCTCTTGACGTTGTTATTTATGATAAGTAATTATTCCACAGTTAAAGTGGAAAATGTTTGGTTACAATTATTTATAACTCTAGAATAAAAGTGTAAACGAGAGTAGTTTTGTTATATTTAAATTTATTTTTAATAGAGTGATATGATTGTATTAGTGATTGAAAATTAGGTCTGTGGATTGACGGGCAAGCATCCCACCACCCGCCCTCTCCTAAGGTTCCCCTTTTTGCCACCCATCCCTGTCTCATATATGCAAGTGACCCTGTCCAACTATCAAGTGGATTCTCAAGCTCACCATTCGGCTATCGGGTGTGGGTATGCCAAGAAACCCACGGTCATGTTGTGGCTATAGATGATGGAGAATAAAAAAAAATTAGAAAAGAGGTAGAAGAGAAGAAGAACAAAAGGAGATAAAGAATAAGAGAATAAAAAGAGGAGAAGAGGAGGAGGGCAAAGGCTAAACTCATTGGAATGGAGAGAGAGGAAAGAGCGAGAGAGGCTGACTGAAAAAATGTTAAAGAGTAGAGATAAATCAAGAGTGTTGTTTTGTTTTTTTTTTAAAGAGTGCACCTGAGCATGTAGGTGAATGGGCGTACACAAATGGATGGGCTAGTATGGGGGCCACCCAACGATCTATTGAAAATGAGTTATAAAACAATTATAGATATGTTATTACTGAGTAAAAAATCTTTTGAAGTCTTTTTGAGTCAGAGCATACCTCTAACAATATAACATATACTGATATATAGGTTTGGTGTTTGTGATATTAATAAGGGACGGGAAGAGAAAATCCTCAGCTCAAAAAATTTGAAATTCGAAACATAATTAATTATAGGATTCTTTCATATTTTCTTGATAATATAAAATTTTCACTCTACTCTAACTAAATAGCACTCTATAATTATAGTCAACTATCAAATAGTATTATTCTTAAATTTTATTGTTTATATTTAAATCATGTCTTACTTTCTTTACATATATATTTTAAAAACATCTATATATATATATATATATATATATATATATATATATATATATATATTAAAGAGGAGAATATATATTAAATTCAAGAAGGCTGAAAAAATGAAGTACAATATCGATTAGGATATAAGTCTAAAAGCTATACATGAATGATGCAAATATATATATAAATCTATTTAGAAGTCTTAATTTTTATACACTCAAAGCTTTCCACATCGATCGAATATGTTGAAAAGTAATTAGTATTTTAATTATATAAAAGAAAAATTTATATTTTACATACAAACCATTATCTAGTCAATTCTCCAAATTTATTCGTCCTATCTATGAGACTACTGCATGTCACTAGAGGGTTGGTTTCAGTAGATTACTTAAGCAAATCCATACCAACCCCGGCATACTCAGAAAAGGAAAAGGTCTAAACTAAACCCTACCCGTTAGAAATAAATTACAGTACGCCTCGATTAATAACTATATATGGTTTCTTTTCAACCTTGTTTTTAATTGGCACTCGTGTGTTTGAAAATAAAGTCTTCACTAATCTTGAAGGTGCACAGATTTTAGCTAAAGAGTTTTTCACAAGTATACATTGAATAATTCAAGAGAAAGTTCTCCAAGTCTGATAATTCCTATAAATTGCTTGTACTTAAGAGAGAATACAAACATTAGAGCTGAAGGGACTATAGCACCAAGACCTAACCTTTTACCGTTTGAGCTAATCCATAAGGGTTTTTTCTTTTGCACGTAATTGGTTGAAATTTGAAGCTCCTACGTACATTCCAGTGAAGAATAACGCACATATCTTTATTTATGCATTAACACCACAAATAACATTTATTTATTGATTTATAAATAAATCCCTTTGTTCTGAGCTAGAGGGCATGATGACAAATTTTGGTGGGGTCAAATGAAAGAAGAAAGGAAGCTGTGTTGGGTGAGTTGGCATAAAATGTGTAATCCTAAAACTGAAGGTGGTATGAGATTTCTAAATTTACAGATTTTTAACAAAGCTCTCCTTGCAAAACAGGGATGGAGAATTTTGTCAAATGAAGATTCACTTCTCCATAAGGTTTTTAAGGCAAGATATTTCCCTACATCTAGTTTTCAGAATTCTTCTTTAGGGAGTGCCCCTTCCTATATTTGGAGAGGTATTTGGGAAGCAAAGAACAGTTTACTTCATGGATGCAGGTGGCGTGTGGAAAATGGCTTATCTATAAAAATATGGTCTGATTACTGGCTCCCAAATCACCAGCTCATATCTCTTCAACCTGGTTTGGAACAACTAAGGGATTATACAGTGTCTTACTTGATGCAGGATGATTACAGAAGTTGGGTCATTGACAAGGTCAGAAGTCTACTACTAGTCCAAATGGCCACTGAGGTTCTTAGCATCAGAATTCCTTCTGAAAATGTGGCAGATAAACTTGTGTGGGAACATGAGAAGAGTGGTATATATAGTTTTAAGAGTGCATACTCTTTTTTCACTAAAGTGGAGCAAAATAGACAGGAAGCTGAGAGCTCAACAGCAGCAGATCAGAAATTGATATGGAAGAATATTTGGAAGCTTCATATTCCTCACAGAATTAAAGTTTTTGCATGGAGGGTGTGCAAGCATATTCTCCCTACTCTCAGCAATTTGAAAAGTCGAAAGTTACTTGTGGATGACAGCTGCATTTGGTGCCAAGAAGAAATGGAAGATGTTAACCATGCACTAGTTTACTGCCCTTTAATTATAGATTGTTGGATGCAACTCTTTCCATCCCTCCAAACATCTATTCATAGACAGGATTTTTTACAACTTGTTCTATCTGTCATAAGAAGAAAATCTGAGGGTGAGTTGGAGAAGCTCTTTCTAATGGCATGGGGTTTCTGGTATAGGCGAAATCAGTGGATGTATGATGACAAATTTTTGACACCAAACCAAGTCATAGAGCATGCTTTATCTTTATATCAGGAGCATAAGGCAACTACAGCAGGGTTAAAAGTTGGTTTGAGGTATCAATGCGGATGGAAACCACCTCCCTTGGGTATGCTAAAGCTTAATGTAGATGAGGCTCTTTTTAGTGATCAATGCAGGTCAAGTATTGGAGTGGTTTTAAGAGATGACAGAGGATAGGTCTTATTTGCAGCTAGTAAACTAGAAGAAGCACTTGCTGATCCTATGGAAATTGAATTAATTGCTATGTTAAGGGGCCTACAATTGTGCATTCCTTTAGGCATATCAGAATTACAGATTGAAACAGATGCTTTACTTGTTGTTCAGGAGCTGCAAAAACAGGATTACTCTTCAACCTTGTGGGGTACTCTTGTCCATGATATAAAGCTTATACTTAACAGATTCCCATCATGGAAAGTGCAACATAAAGGGAGGGAAGCAAATGGAGTGGCTCATTCTTTGGCAAGATATGCATGGAATCTTAATGATATAGTTAGTTTGGTGGGATTCAGTCCCACAATGTATTTCCCAAGCTATGTGGGCAGATTTATCTTTGTAATGCTTGATATTTGCTTATTTGAATAAAGTGCATTGTGGTTATCAAAAAAAAAAAAAAGCCTTTTTCTACTACCAAAAAAGCTCACACCCTTTGCCTTTCCGTGCTGCGGGGTTCACATGTTACCTTTAGAGGATTGATACACCAACCACTACATAATTTATTTACAACTTCATCATAACTAGTATCGTTGCTATAAGAAAACTACTTATTTACTGTCAGTTATTTTATTTCAAAATAATTATTTCTTGTCTAAATGAGTCTATTCTTGTCAGAAATAATAATTTTTGTCACATATAATTCGTCATAAATGCTAAATATTCTTCTTTTTGTGTTAAGTTGCAAAATTTTATATAAGGGAAGAATTGACATGAAGAGGTATGCTTGTATGGTTGATTAAAAAGGCAGTAATGGTGCTCGATCCTATAGTAGGTCTGACGTCATTTGATATGGTTGACATCGAGTTCTTATATCCTCGAATTTCTTCTAAAAAAACTTAAAAAATAGTTAACTAAAACCGTATCAAGTGATTAAGTGCAATTGTTTGGCTAAAAATTCATAATTTAAACTTGATTAAAGATTTAAAATATTGTTTCATTGGATCGCATGATTTCACAAATTTATAATTAATATTACCTGTAGATGGTTTTGGAGAGAGTGAATTGTGATGTTCTTGGCCCCCACTTGTGATTTGGCAAAAGGCAACCCTTTTCATTCTGTGAAATATTGTGTGCTTGTATGCTCTGCACACGTGAGTAAAAGTAGTCGCAATAGAAAGAGTCGATATATACGTCTATACTAAAAATATTAGTACCAGAGAAACTAATTTAACACGTCAAATTATCCATGTCACATTTCTACAATAGTTTGCATATTTATTACATAAAGATAAAAGGCCAAAACGAGGACAGCCCCCTACTAATCCTCTGGTTGCACCGGATCCTCTTGCTCGTAATCAATCTCTTTTGTTATAGCTGCATCAAAATCTATGATTCTGGTGAGAAATTGTAGTATATTACAGTAAAATTTTGAGAAAATTTCAGGAAGTTATATCTCTGAATCGAAAAAATCAAAATGCAGGAAAATGACAGTGAATATAATAAGTAAACCTCGAGAATGATTTTTTTATTATTTTGCAATAAATGATAAATCTTTGAAAACAATTTTTTAAAATAATTATTTTTCAAAGGTTGGCCAATACAATTATTTAAAAATAATTTTTTTTTATTTTGCGATAAATCTTTTGAACCTTTTGCAATAAAAAAAGTCTGCACCTCAAATAATAGGGAAATTAAGAGAAATGATTATAAGCGGGGGGGAAAAAAAGGATATAAAAGAGTATTTTGTGTTAATTATCATTTCACTCGAACGCCAAGTGAAAAAAAGGATAAAGAAAAAGAAAAGAAAATAAGAGCCTAGCTAGCTACTACAGGCTTGAGGTGGAGGATCAGGATCGGGAGCCTCCATAGAGAAGAGGAAAACGAGCAAGAGAACGAATCCATATTAGATTACGTAAAGAGACCAATTAAAAGAGAAAACTTATGAAACAACAAATAGGATAGCTTACTCTGTTGTTTAGTAGTGGGCGTACAGCTAGCACGAAAATCTCTTTGTAATAATCTCGATCGATCTGAACACGATTCAAAAAACCAAAAACAAATGGCTTCTAATGGCGTACGCATTCTCATACTATATGTAGCCAGTGGTCCTTCTTAGTTATATAAATATATATATTTTGGAAGAACGACTCTGTACATGTCAAATCCAAACACCAAACAAACAGCCGTTATCTGCTGGCTGGCCTATAGAATATACGTGTACGTGCAAACCAACAAATTATTAAACACCACCCAAAATTTGTATGCTTTTGCGTAGCTAGCTAGCTAACTGCACGTACATGATCACCAGCAACCATCTGCTGCTATATGTCCACGTACATCTACCTCTATCAGACGTTACAAACTGCATGCAGCATTAGAACGCATAAGCCGGCCCCTACCATTCCTTCTTGCATTAGAATGCAACGTAGTCCATATTTTGAATCTTGATGCATTGGTGTATACCTCGAATGGTTTATGGGATTATAGTAATGACAACAAAGGGGTACTTGTGGTCAACCTTCTTTAAGTTCTTCAAAGCTTGCTCACACATCTTGGTCCAAATGAACTTGGCATTCTTCCTAGTCAACGATGTGAGAGGGCTTGATAATCAGAATCCTTCCAGAATCTCATGTAGTAATAAGCTAATTCCAATAAACTCATAGCTTTGTGCACTATGGTAGGACAGTGCCAATTCACGACTACTTCAATCTTACCTGGGTCTACCATGACATTTTCCCTGGATATCACATGACCAAGTAACTTAACTTATTTTGACTAAAACTCACATTTGTTGTATTTGGCGAACAACTTGTGTTCCCTAAGTTTTCCTAGTACCAGCCTTAGGTGGGTTTTATGGTCCTCGACATTCTTGAATTACACTAGGATGTCATCTACGAACACTACTATAAACAAATTCAAGAATGACCTAAACACTCTATTCATGATATCCATGAATGCCATTGGGGTGTTAGTTAATCCAAACGACATCATCATAAATTCGAAATGCAGTTTTTAGAATGTCGCCTTCCTTGATTCTTAATTGATAATAACAAGACCTAAGAAACTATTGCAGCTCCTTGCAACTAGTCAAACAAATAATCTATTCTGGGTAAGAGATATGTATTCTTTATAGTTACATTATTCAATTCCCGATAATCAATGCATATTCTAAGGGTCTCGACTTTCTTCCTATCAAACACTAATGATGTTCTCCAAGGCAATGTACTTCGCCTAATAAATCCTTTCATCATCAGTTCTTGTAATTGACCCTTTAGTTCTTTCAGCTCTGATGGGGCAATCCTATAAGGTGCCTTATGTGCGGAAGCTATTCTAAGTTCCAGTTCGATCGAAAATTCAACTTCTTTAGTGGGTGCTAATCATGTTAATTCATTGAATACTTTTGGGAACTAGTCCACTACAGGTATTCCCTCATACTTCTTTATACACATTCTTCTTAACTACTAAATGCACTAAATAAGCTTCCGCTCCACTTGCCAAATCTTTCTTAGCTTATAGCAAGGTAATCATTCATAACATTCACTGTAATTTATTGCCTTGGAATAGTCTACATTCCATCCCAGGGACTTGGAATGTTACTGTTTGTTGTCAACAATCAATACTTACAAAATGTCAAAACAATCCAAACCTAGGATAATATCAAACCCAAATAGGTTAAACATTATCAAGTTTGCCTCTATGATAACTTCTCCTATTTTTAAGGGACAATTTGCAACCATCTTAGTGCATAATACTACTTCTCCATTTGGTAGCACTATGGTGATCTTCTGTTGTATTCTCTCCACCCAAGGGCCTTTTGTTTTAGCAAACAAGTAGACACGAATGACTGGGACACACCCGATTCAAACAAAGTACTTGCATAGTATTTGAGCATCCTAACTCACCTCGAAACGACCGAATAAACATGATTCTTAAGACTACGCTCCTAAAATTGCTAGCTAGTGAACTAAGATTGGGGTTCCATAGGACCGTACATGTGATAATGCCTGCCTCTTGAGTCATCAGGCATCAAGGCATCTTTGTCAACTTTTTCTAGCATCAAGTTGTACACTCTCGCTAGTACAACCTATCTTTGGCCTCCCTATCCTCTAATCAAGCTGGTCTTTTGTGTTGGAATTGCCTGGAGGTAATCTTGGTGTAGTGAACTGCCATCCACACCTATAGCATAAGAGTGAGGCCTCAAGGCACTCTCTTTCGTAAGACCTATGACAATGACTGCACATCGGTGCTCTGCCTCATATACGTACTCCGAGAGTAGTTTTGTGGACATACCCCTCTCCTTGTTAGAGACTTCTAAGGGAACCTAAATTGATTCCCTCTCCCGCAAATGTCTTCTACTTTTGGCCAGTCATAGTGGTGGTTAAACTATGATGCTTGCATTTCGCGACAATGCCACATTGACTTTGCTTCTTAAAAATTCTTCGTACGCTTTTCTTCTATAGAGATAATGTGAGGGGCAAACCTTCCCAAATCCATTAACTTAGTGGAATATTGTTCGACCATCATGTTGCACTGAACCAAGTTAGCGAATTCCTTCTATTTCTTATACCTTTCCCAAGAAATTGTCTCCATGGATCCCAATTCCATGACAAGCAAGTGCCTCTTGGCATTCCACCATATCACCGCTTCCCCTTGGAGCAAATAACTCACATACAAATCCTTCTAACCCTCTGTGCAACCACATACTTCAAAGGTCCTCTCAATATACATGACCCATCTTTCCACCTATTCGTCACCAAAGAATCCTTGGTCATTCGTCAACAAAGAATCCTTGGTAATGGTAAGCCAAAAATCATTCATACGTGCACTCTCGTTGTTCATCCTCAGGGTGAGTCACTTGTTGTATTTGCATATGATGTGATGTTGGTAGAATTTGTATTGCTATTGTAGCACATCCTTGATATGACTAATCACCCTTGCTACTTCACTATCTCCCTCATCACGAGGATGATCTTCCTTGCCATTACCCATCAATCGTGGCTAATCTAAAGACGTTCCACCCTAACCATCACGAGAACTCTACCAGTATGAAACTCGTGGCAAAGTGTCGTAGGAATAGCATGGAGACTCCTCAACCCATCCATGATGATCATCATAGTAAGACTCACACATGTGCTCGAAAATCACAAACACACTCACAATCTCATCATTTCAAATCATAGCATGAAATAGTTCGTAAACTTAATGAACAAGATTTATTATTTTCATGTAGAAAAGGGAGAGAGTTACAGAATATTCAAAGCCTAATCTTACAACATACTCACAAACATTTATCTAGTATTCCTAGTACAGTCTTAGGAGCTAACCTACCTGAACAATATTTAAAATACTATGATGGCACTAGCGCTGCTCCTCCCATCTCTCCCTTTGAAGCCATTTACTTTCTTTGAAGACTCCGACTTCAAAGAAGAGAAAACACATTACGTTTCAAAAGTGAGATTTCATCCATTGTCCAATGCCTTTTATAGGGTGGGACAACTAAGTATCCTTCTGACTTTTGATATGCTTGAATATAAGATCTTTGATTTTAGCCATTCATTTTTCCTTTGGACTTAAAGAATTGTAAGGGCCGAGTGACTAATGAGACAAGGCATGCATGTTCTTGCGGCTTGCCATGGATTTAATCCCGTAATCCTTCCCCAAATAAGGGTCTCCCATATGGCATTGGATCATAACTTTAAGATCAGACGATATAGCTTGCAGGTCTGTAATTTTTTTGTCTGCATACTTACTCTAGACATGACATCTTAGATGGAGTATGGGCATTTGTGTATGATGCCTGCCGCCTATGAGAATCTCCTCATTATCCCAGATAGACCTTATGTTCATATCAATCTTACCCTTAACCATTACTCACCCTTGCCTGTAGCTCACCTCTTTGCTTCGGACAATCATTTTCTAGAACTACCAACATTTTCAAGTCTACATTCTCACCCTAGAACAATTAGCACAGTTCTTGCTTATCGGTCACAGAGTAAAAAGTTTTTTATCACTCAGTGTAGGATCGTGTCAGCTAGGGCTTTCTACATAGTGCCACTCACCCTTCTTTGGACTAGCTGCACTTTTCTTTACCCATTGCCTCATCTTCTACTGTACCTTGCCGGTAAGAAGGAGTCTCTTTTCTTGCTTTGTCACGGTTCTCACATTACTCGTCTAACACTTATGAATTCCAATCACATTTACATTTTCAAGTAAACCCTACTTTAACTCATGAACCCTAGCTAGTAGTCTGATTAATACTCTAAGCTCTCAATCGAATGA
The DNA here is from genome assembly GCA_011037825.1 of Carya cathayensis. Lineage (NCBI taxonomy): Eukaryota > Viridiplantae > Streptophyta > Magnoliopsida > Fagales > Juglandaceae > Carya > Carya cathayensis. The sequence goes on from QGSO01000185.1 coordinate 588,459, forward strand.
TGAAATGTTAATGTGGAAGATTAATAGATTATTTCCTAAAATCTTTACGCAATAAAAGAATATTGAGAGCAAATCATAGAATGAACAAGAATAGCTTAGTACCCTTGATCCAACATGGGACAAAAGGATACATGTATAGATTAGACCTTCCACTAGGCTTATATTATGCCAAAGGAGATTAAAAGCTAGCTAAAATAGATAAAATATGGTTACATTATTTTTGTTATACGTGATCCTTACAAATTTTGTGACGCCCCTAGATTCCATTTGAGATCGGATGAACTCTTAAACATTGGAACATGCAACACAAGGTTATCTATCCCCGTTTATGATAAATAAAGATGCAATGCACCTAGCAATATATAATATCCACAACGGATAATTTTTTTCTTTAAGCAATATTATGCACCAAAAAATATATATCCCAAAACATTGAAACAGAATTCATAAATTGAATGTGATAGACGTTCAAGATTACTGCATAAGAGTATTCGAGTCTGAAAAGTAGGAAGTAAACTAGCTACTAGACTAATCTATTGAGTAGCTCGCGCAACATAGTTAAGGATGCCATAATATTAACGATAAATCAGAGAATTGAGGTTATGAACTCTGCATCATGATGTCACTGTCTAATCGAATTTCTCCAGTCAATCAACCTCTGCACCTCCTGATCTTGAGACATAGTTTACTATTTCCCTCGAAATGGTAGTTAGGACTGCCATGATAAGATTTGATTACAAATCTTAACAAGTTAACTAACAACTTAAACTGACAGTTTAAATATGCATTCATGAGGGTAAAAGTATGAATGTAAAATATGAACATGACTAACCTTGACATGACTTACAAATAGCATAACATGCACTGACATGACTTAACTGACATGAAATGAACTAAACTGACGTGGGATAAACAAGACATAAAGCTGAACATGAATTGAACTTGAACTAAACGTGAACTTAACTGAAACTGACCGTGAACTAAACTCAAATTGAATGTGAACCGAATTGAAACTGAACATGAAACTCTGACAATCAGAATGATTAGTCCAAAAGTGTTTTAAATGAGATACCTATACAATCAGAATGATTAAACCAAAAGTATTTTAAGTGAAATACCTTACGCTAAGAGTACCTAATAATACTCTAACAATCAGGATGATTATGTCATGAGCATTTGAGTGAATGATTAGAATGATTACGCCAGAAGTATTTTGCGTGAATTATCAAAGGAGATACTTGAGACATGACATGATGTGAAAAATGTTTTTGAGATACTCTATATTTGAGATATGACGTGACATGAAACAAAAGGATAGATGGCCTGATATAACATAACATAACATGTATGTGAAATGAATGACATAATGTCAAATAGATGAACATTGCCTGACATGCAGTAACATGTAATAGATAATATTTCATGACATGACATAATATGTAACAGATGAACATTCCGTGACATGGTATAATGTGTAACAAATAAGCATTCCGTTAAATAGTATACTATATAACAAATAAACATTTTGTGAAGTAGTATAATGTGTAGGACTATTCAATCGGATTCCGGATTGGGTACCCAGGTGTACCCGGGCCCTGAACCGGGTTTAAAACCCGGGCCTGGTATCGGCCTAGATGTATCCTGGTTATGATTCGGGCTGGTTTTTTTTCTTTTTTCTTTTTTATTTTATTTTATTTTATATATTTTTTATATTATGTGAAAAGCCTAGTATATCATAATCTTTTTTCAATGAAAAACATAAATAGAAAACTATAGGTTAAGTTTTAAATCCATTTTTATTATTTGGAATGTTGTCCTAATAGAAAGCTAAATTTTATTATATATATTATTTTAATAAAAGCCTATATTTTATTAAAAGAATTTTAAGAAGTCATGTTGAAAAGCATATTCCTAATGCATTGAAAATTCTCTATAATAATAAAAATATATTAAAATAAAAAACTAAATTTTATGTAGAAAATAACTAAAGCTAGAAACAACTAATAAGCTTTTTAACTAAATGCAATATTCATCACGTAACATATAGACAATCCACAACATATTACATTATTTGGTATTTATACATTACATTAAATTACAAAATACAAAATTACAATAAATGAGTTACAAAATCAATAGCTGGGACACAAGACATGCATGCTTGTTTAATGGTCTTACATTCCAAATCATCACATGTAAATGTTGAAATGGATTGTTTAGAGCATATGGGCATTTTTGTATGGAACTATATACTAATTAATAATTACTAACAAGTAGCTCTTTCTAGTATAGGTGCATCATTTGACTAGCTAGGTTAGATATGTTAATGTGCGTGATGATAATGTGACAAATAAATAATGATGACCCAAAATTCTTTACTGATCTGTTAATGAATAACACTACATTCTATGGGAACAAACAAAATGTTTTCTTATTTTATGATCAGAACCCAAACAAAACCACAAAAAAAAAAAAAATTCATAGTTTGGCTTAATCTCCTCAAACACGTGCAATGTTTTCTAACTCAGTTATTGCTTGAAAAATGCCTAAACGTCAATCATACATATACAATGCTAGTTATTGCTAGGAAAAGTGTTATATTCTGCATGAAGCACTTATACACAACCCATTTCAATTTGGCTCACTTAGTCAAGAAATTTGAGAATAAAATAGACCCAAATCAAAATAAAATGTAGAGAACAAACCTTAGGTTCTTGACATCTACAATCGAGCAAAAAAGTGATGAAGAGTTGAACACGATGGCCACGAGAAAACATAGCTTCGATCGGCAGAGGAAGAGTGACATGAAGCTAAGGTTTTGGCATGAGAGAGAGAGAGAGAGAGAGAGAGAGAGAGAGAGAAGAGACATAGGGGGGGATAGGGATTTAACCCTCAGTGTCAAAATGACGCCGTTTTGGTTTACTTTTAAAAAAACTCGGGTTTTCTATGTGAGTACTAGCCCAGATTTGTTTTGAACTTAAACTCTATTATCCAAGTTCTGGATCGTGTCGAGAAAATGTGTAACATATATACATTTTTTGACATAATATAATGTATAATGGATATACATTTCGTGACATAGTAAAGTGTGTAACAGAGATATATTTCATGACATGATAAAATATGTAATAGAAATACATGTAGTGACATGGCATAGCATGACATACTCGGTCTGGATGAACATGCATAATAATATGTAATAGATATACATTTTGTGACATAATATAATATATAATAGATATACGTTTTGTGACATAGTAAAGTGTGCAATAGAGATACGTTTCATGACATGATAAAATATGCAATAGAAATATATGTAGTGACACGGCATAGCATGACATATATAAGAACATGAGCAATTGTACTCTTACCAACACACCTACATTATATTCTAACAGTAAGAAGTTAATTTATAGTGAGCATAGTGTGACGAATTAAAATGTGCAAATTAATGGAAAACTGTAAGGAGAGATTTTCAAATGTTAGAAACTCCTTACTAATAAATTTAGAAACATAAAAATATTGACTTGGAGTAAAATGTCTACGTATGGAAAAATGACCATTTTACATTCATAACTTCAAAACTTACCAAAATTTATACTTCTCATATAAATTTTTTCCTAAATCCAAATATCTAATTATAAAAATTCAAAACACATTACAACTTAGTAAAACATGTATAGGTCAAAACATGTATAAGCCAAATCTCTTGATTTTTATTGCAATTCTATCAAATCTCATTTCTCATTTTTAAATTGAAATATGCAACATACAAAAATCATATCCTATGCTCAAATAATATACTAAAACAACCAACAAAACTTTCATCATAAAAATCACAAATTTCTTTAATACAAAACTTCAAGTATATAACCTTAAACACAATTCTTGATGTTTAAGGTTTTATCTCTTTTCAAAACAACTCCAAGAATTCCAAAAGTCTAATAAAATACTCCCAATACATTCATAACAAATTTCTAAGAATTATGATTCTTTGAATCATTGTGCCAAAACCACAAAAAGTCACATAGTCTAACTTAACAGATTCGATTTTCATCCTTTCACTAAAACCGAAAGTCATGTGCTTTGGTTTTGATCAAACCATTAGATCCGGAACCTTTTATGAAATAAATCATAAATGAACAACTTTATATGCTTGATAATCAATTGCTAGAATAGATCTAAGCTTCAAACCTAAGATCGCATGGAAAAATTTGCATAAAAACATAGATCTACCCGAGAACATCAAATACAAGACCTATCTGACCCTTTCCATGCATAAAAATTCATATATTTAGAATCAACACCACAAATTCGCATTCATATATTTAGAATCAACACCACAAATTCTCAAAATTTAATCCTAACATATAGATCAAATCCATAGGAACATCATATGTGAATATCAAAGCAATTGAAGCATGCTTCATAACAAAAGACCTTATCTTATCCAAAACATAAGTTGTTTTCAACCACCCATTTTTCAACTTTTTAGGTCTCTGTAAAACTCCTATAAAAGACTTATAACATGCAACGAATCTTCATCAAAATTGTATATTAGTATGTTAAGTATGATCTATAAAAAGATTAGACCAAGATCTTGTCTAGAGCACCCCAAAAAAAAAAAAAAAAAAAATCAAAGAATCACACACTCTAGTTTATTGACTAGAATAACTTCTTCATGATTAAACAAGCTTTTCTATCAAATGACCAGGAAATGGACAAGGACGAACCTTCTACATCTGGATGGGTGAAAAGAGATGTGTGTAAGACACTTTAGATGATGTGGTGTCAGCCAAAACTATTGGTAATACGATGTGCTATAGCACATTGTTTTTAGCCAAGGAAGCTTCCTTGTGAAGGGTGGTGGTGATGTGGTTTTTGGCCTTCTCATCAACCAATATTTAAGGATGACTTTGGCAATGAAAGGACTATCATGGCAGGGGGAGACTTCCTCCACAAGCATTGCCATGGTGGTTAAATTCATGAGCCTTAATGGCCTTAATTGAATGGGCTTTTCATTTGGGGTTTCAATGGGGTTTGAGTTTCTAAGAAGTCCAAATCCAATAATAAATATAATATACCAAGATATAAAATAATAAATAAGGATATAATTTCATGAAAATGAGTGGTTAATAGCATGTGAAAGTGATTTAATCAATGGATTAAACACTAAGTTAAAACTGGGTTAAAGTAAGGTTTGGAGTCAAACTTTTGGAGTTTAGGGAAACCATTTGGGGTTTCAGTTTTCACAAAGATTCTAGAATTTCATTTGGATTCTAAGGTTTCTCTAAGGTTGAAACCCTCTTTGGTTTGGCACAAAATGCATGATTTGATGGAATAATGTTTTGCTTAGGTGGAATGATCACAAAACTTGATCACCTTCACATTTTCATCTCATGGTTCCTCTTGGTGCCAAGTGTCCAATACTAATCATCAAGTGTGGCTAAAATCTTACCAAATATCCAAATAAAACTTTTCTAACCTTATTTGGACATTCTATATTATAATTTTGAAAACACTAAACTGAGTGCTATTTGGCGCTTACACTAGGTCACTATTCATTACGAAAAATAGTGAAAATAATTTTGTACCATAAAATCTTAAATATTCATAAAAAACTAGGAGCGTATTTCATTTCACAAAACTCAACTTCTAAATACCTTAAACAATTCAAAACGCATTTTTGAACAATTGTTGTTCGAAAAATAAAAATCGTTTTATTGTACCATAAAATCCTAAATATTCATCTTAGACTAATGACATGGACCATTTCTGATTCTCACACTCCTAAGAACCTCAAATAAAAATAAAAATAAAAATAAAAATAAATAAAAACCATGTTTCTAGCACCATAATAAGCAGTAAATTTGATTATGCTGGCAGACTAAAATCTAGGCGATTGATTGATCTGTAATAACTTTTTAGGATTTTCACGAGATTCTTAAAGCCTAAAGAAATTCATTCATTGAATTTTGGGTGGGCTGTTACACATTTTAATAGTTTTTTTTTTTAACTAAAACAAATTCATTCAATAAACAAGCATTAAAAGACTTCAATTACATAGACATTTCAAGGATAACAAATTGTTTGATAAATTCTAGAATGGAATGCCAACAAATCCTAGTATCCTCCACCTTTTTACAAAATTTGGCCAAAGTATGGGCTATATAATGTAATTTCTCGATGAATATGACGGAGCTATACATCATGAAATCATAAACACAAGTGCTTGATATCAGCTAAAAGAGCAAGTGTCTAAATGTTTGGGTTGGGGGTTGCGTACTCGCATTTGGCCAACCTGGGGTTGGTCGAGTAGCCTACCTGCATCAGGCGAGTAGACGGCAGGTGCCCTTCCAGGGAAAGAAGTGAGGAGTGCATGTTCCACTTGCTTGCCCCCATTTGTGTTTTGTCGAGGAACCGTGGTGCCTAGGATGTGAGTTGGATGGCCACATCCCGCACGATCATGGGGAGTCTTGTGTGCTTGTATTCCAGGCATAGGTGTGTATCGAAATCGCAGTAGAATAAGTAAAGGATATTAGCCAGAACCTAATGCTAGTAGTACCAGAGGAATTGTATGAATGCTCATTGATTAATAAAAATATCCATAAGTCATTGGTTCATCATCACAAGTATAGTTACATACCAACATTAGTAAATCGCCTACATTAACACATAAAACAACATAAATTGCTCGTCACCTAAATACAATAAACATCTTATAATTCACAAATATATTAAACTAAATGGGGATAGGCCTCCATGACTATTCCTTAGGCTAGATTTGTCATTCTTCCTTAGGGTAACCCTCTTGAGCTACATCTAAAACAATGTCTATTGTTTCAATGGAAGGAACCTTAGGGGGACTACTACAGTAATATTTCAACGAAACCTTATTAAGTTAACAACAGTAACAATGAGAGACAATGAGGATGAATACAAATGCACAAGTTTCATGTAATAAGGCTGAGAACACATATATCATAAGCATGATGAGGAATCACCCTTTAAATAAAACAACATATATTATAAGTATGGTGATGGATCACCCTTTGAGCAAAACAACATAAATAGGAATCATCACACTTATCACCACGTACAGAGAATAACTCCACCCAATTAGCATGGGGAATCTCAATACCCTACCAATACTTGAAACACATTCACCAAAACCAAAAAGGGGGACCGTCCATTTGACTTAGGAATCTCTTTATCCGATCAATACGTGAAAAAACTTCCACCCAAATAAAACCATAAATGCTTCACTTGATCAACAATGAGACTCTCTCCACTTGCATTATCATGTGGAATAGTATGTAAACATCCCACCCTGCTCAACATGTGAAATCCCTTTACACGAGTGAAACACGGCAACGTGCCGCTAGGAATGGTATGGGTTTATATATATATATATATATATACATATTTATATCATGTATTACATATATTAAAAAAATATATTTTAATGAAACGACATCATTTCATTTTAGAGTAAAAATCCCCTCTCCTCTCTCTTTCTCTCTCTATCTCTCTCTCTCTCTCTCTCAATTTCTCCTCTCTGTCATAATTTCTTGTTGCCCTCACTGCATCTGTTGTCCTCTCCATTTTATCTTGTAAGTAACTCGTAAACATAAAATGCATGGACATTCCAGATTGTTTTATATGTTGAACATAGGTTAGGATTTTGTTCCATGGAGGATGGGTTATGTTTTGGTTTATGTGGAGTTGGATTGTGAACTTCCATTTCGATTGTTGATTGTGAATTTTCTGTCCTTTTGATTTTGAATTAATTTTGAAATATGGTTTAAGGCTTCAATTCAGAACCCTAATTCGAGACCCTAAATGATCTAAAGGTTTAGTTCAAACCCCTAAACTAATTTAGGTTTTCGGATCGAACACCTACATTAGTTTAGAGTCTCAATTTTAGACACTAAATTTAATCTATTTATCTGAGACCCTAATCTAGTTCGGAGTTTCAAATTGAATCCCAAAACTTGATTGGAGTTTCAAGTTGAAACTAAAAACTAGATTAGTGTCTCAATATGAGACTCCAATCTAGTTTGAAGTTTCAGATTGAATTTGAAACCATAAACAAGATTGTTTTAAAAAACTAAAATCTTTGATACTTTGTATCATGTTTGGTGTTTGCTTGTTTGATAAGTTCCATGGATAGTGGTGATTGTGCTAGTGTGGATGATCATAATACTATTCCAACTCCAAATACTAGCACTAGTGATACCTCCCCTACACCTACCCTTATCCCTACACCCATGGGTCCACCAACATTTCCATCGTGCTGGAACGTTTTACCAAATTCGAGAATGGTGACTCCAATGAATCACTAGAAAAATATAATAATTGTTGCGTTTATTATAGTTATCATTATAAACGATATGGCAAGTCCAACCTCAAAAATCATTTAGAATAACAATGCAAGAAGAGTCCTATATGATGTAAAGCACTTGAAAAGAATTAGTCTAAATTAGAGGCAAGACATAAGAAGTTGGGGATTGGAGTAGTGAGGGTGATATATTGAAGGGGTTTCTGAATTGTTTAACCTGGAAAGGTGTTGAAAGGTTTGACCTGGAGAGGTGCTGAAAGAGTTTAATTCTTATGATCATAATTTATGAGCTACCATTTCAATTTCTGGAGGGTGAATGGTTCCAAACATACTCTAAGGATTAGGAACATAGGTTTAACATTCATTCACGACAAACAGTGGTGAAGAATGTTCTTAAAATACATGGACTTGAGAAGGATTTGTTAAAACATTTATTGAAGGGTCAACGAGTTTGCCTTACCACTGTTACATGGACATCGGTCTAAAATTTAAACTACGTGTGTTTGCTTGCTCATTTTTTAGATAGTGATTGGAGGTTACACAAAAGATTCTTAAGTTTTTTTTTTTTTTAATTGCCAATCACAAAGTTGAAATTATTAATTGCCAATAGTAGTGGATAATGTTTCGTCTAATAATACCATACTTGGGTATTTGAAGAATATGGTTAGAGAGGAAAATATGTCCATATTGGGTGGTGAGTTTTTGCACATTCGATGTTGTGTCCATGTCTTCAATCTTATTTTAACTGACAGTTTGAAAGATGTTCATGAGTCAGTTGCAAGATTAAGAAATACAATGTGGTTGATGAAATCTTCATCGACTAAACTTAAGAAATTCAAGACCTTTGTTAATAATATGGCTCTTGAATATAAGAAGATGTTCTGTCTTGATGTTCCTACAAAATGTAATTCAACCTTCTTGATGTTAGAAATGACTGAACAATATATAATAGCCTTTGATGCCTTGGGAGATAAGGACATGCAATATATTCACTACTTTGACGATAACAAAGGGAGATCAAGGTAGCACAACGGTGTGGGTTGGGAAAATATCCAGGTTTTTGTAGAATTTTAGTAGTTTTTTATGATGTCACGCACCAGTTTTGGGTTTTTATATGTATTAGCCAATGAATATTGTCAATAAGTTTGTCAAGTGAATGAGCAATTGGATGAAATGTGTGAAAGTGTTAATATTTTAAGCATTATAGCATTGAACATGAGGGTCAAGTACGTGAAATATCGGGGAGATTTGAGTAGGATCAATGTTTTGCTATGCGTTGCTATTGTTTTTTACCTACAATAAAAACTTGATGGAATGACATATGGGTGGAAAACACTAGCGGGAAGGGATTGGCAGATTGTGTTAAGGGTTAAAGACACCCTCAATAGATTGCATTCAAGGGGGTTTAATATAGAGGTTCCACCATTGATCGTGTCGCCTCCTCCCAAAGTGGGGTATGAGGTTTGGCAATACTCATAAGTTTTAAAAGAGTTTAAATTGCCAATCAGACTTGAAAAGATACTTGTCAATGGAGTTACGGCTATATGTGGAGGAATTCGTTATTTTAGGTTTGTGGAAGGTAAATGCTGTCAAGTGTCCTATTATTGGAGAGATAGCCCATAGTATTTCTAGTCATCCCTATTTCTACCATAGCTTCAAAGTTTGCATTTAGCACTGAAGAGGGTGCATATTAGATCCATTTCGGAGTTTATTGTCTTCTAGCACTATAGAGACTTTGATTTGCATCAGAATTGGATTAAAGGGAAGCCAATTTAGGTTCGAGATGTGGTAGACTTTGCGGAGAGCTACAAGGAGGATGATGTTGATCACCCTTGGAGCAATAATTGCTCTTAATTTACTCATTGCTATTGCTTATATAGATTATATTATTTTTATTTGATAAACTTAATTTTAATATCAATTGTTGTAGGATCAATTTCAAAAAAGGATGCGCCATCTCAATCTACATTGGTAGTCTGATACACCATTGGTATGTTATTTAATTTTTTTTTTGTTCATACTTAGGTTATTATTTTTTCTAATTGATGTCCTTTTCTTTTTTAGATATCATGTGATTCATCTCATTTTCATCATTGTTTTCCATTTCTTTTTTTTTTTAGATTTTATGATGTCACTTGGAATTGGAAGGGACTAAGTTTGGGCCTTTAGCAAATAATTTCTTATTTTGTTACCTTTATTTCCATTTTTTTATGTATTATAATATGTAACATTGTTATTCTTAAGTTATTCAAACTATTTGTAATATTTTTAAATTAATTGATAATAGTTTTAGATTAATGTGTAACAATCTTGGACTACTTTGTAATATTTTAGAATTAATAGTTAGCAACTTTATAAGGTTTATTTATACTTGGACATAAGCTTTAATTTTATATATCTTAGGTTTTCATATTCTATATTTATTTTGAGAATATTTGAAGTGAAAAATAGGTTCTAGGTCCAAAATTTAGCCCAAAACACTCGAAAAACATATTGTGGGCCAAAAAATGACACAAAAACAAGTTTTGGGCCCAATGGTGAGCAGACGGCCCATAGGCCACTCCCTCCTAGCATCCGGGATAGAGCAAGATGAGGTCGGGGCCAAGGCCAGGTGGGCTTGCTACCTGCCCGCTAGGGCTATAGCCAGCCTACTAAATGTTACCACAAGCTAGCTATATTAATAAACAAAACTAGCTGTTAATTACTTGTTATAAATACAAGAATAGGGTGTCATACAGTGCTATACAATTAAGAAATTGTCTTCTAATTTTGTTGTATGCCAAAAACCTTTGGAGCTTTTGACTTGGGATTTCTTTCAATTTCTTCTTCCCCTTTTAAATATAATGTACAATACTGGCAAAATGGGCCAATCTCAACCAAGAGATTGAGGGTTGGGCTCACTATGAATTGGTTGGCATATTATAAATTTTGGCTTAGTTAGGTCAACCTTGATTAACCTCGATCGTGATAGGCTTAGTTACCATTTTATCAATCAATATTGAACTAATCCGGTTGGTTCAAATGATTAGCTATGAAGAAAAGTATTTTGATTTACAAAAAACTCCATCCATCAACAATATTTGATCACCTAGTTTCATATTTGATTAGCTATAAAGAAAAGTCAGGTAAGTGAACACCTAGTTTCATAATTGATCACAATAACTAATTAATTTTTCATAATCAATTTTAGACACAACAAGCTGTTATTAGAATCATCAAGATTTCAATAGAAAGTCAATATATCTAACGACATAAATGGTTAATTTGACGACTTTTTTAGAGAATGAAGAATATAAGAATTGTGATATCCCGTTTTTACGTGTATTTTCACTGAAGGAGTATTTTAATTTAATTAAAATATTGGTTCTTTTATTTTAATTGGATTTATTTAGTTATGAAATTTATTTTGTAGAGCTTTCTTAATATTAATTATTGTTTTCAGTTTAAATTGTTGTTTAATTTATTTTAGTTTGTTTTTGGATTTAAAATTATGTTTTTAGTTTTTATTAGTTATTTATTATATTTTAGTTTGATGTTGTGTTTAGTTTATTTTATTCGATTTATAGCTTTTAAAGTTATTTTCGTTGGATCAGTTTCTAAACTCCAGAGGTGAGGACTAGACCTCATTTCTTTTCCCCATATTTTCTTTTTCTCTTTTTCTTTTTTCTTCTTTCTCTTTTTTCTTCTTTTTCTTTCTTTTCCTCCTCCTTTCCCCGGCTCTCTCCCCGCTTGAACTCCCTCTTTCTCCTCTCATTTTCAGCATTTTCTCTCTCTGCCCAGAACCGCCGCTCGCCGGCGGCATGTAGTACACCACCCACCCAGATTTCTTCCCCTCCGGCCGGTGATCATCCCCATCAAGTTTCACCTCCATCTGAGCCACCGTTAACAGCCACGAGCTCCTCCAAGCCACGGCCTATTTTCTCTCCAGCGCCGCCGTCGCTCCACCTCCGGCCACCATCTCTTCACCACTTCATCACCGACCCCTTGTCGTCCTAAACTACCCATTTTCTGCTCCGATCCGTCACCGGAGTAGCCTCCACGAGCTCAATGCCGTTTTACCCATTTTGACCTTCCACCGCCATTTTCGCCGCCACCCAAGGCCAACTCTCACTTCTACTAGTTTCATAAACATCTCTAAGCTATTCCCTACCAATCCCAAGTCTTGGTTTGTCCCTAATCAAAAGTGGGTATTTTACAACCCACGGCCACAGTGTTTTTACACTGTTACGTTGCTTTTTATTTATCGTTTGCAGCTCGTTGATCCTTCAAAAATTATCATATAGCGTTGTAAGTATTTTCTAAACTTCATTTTAGATTTAAATATATTATTGCTTTTACAATAAATATTTGTGACTGGTTGGTTAATCCTGACTGAGTTCGAGGAGTCGGGGGTCGGATGGATTTGAGGATGGAGTTAATTATGTTTGGTTGATGTTGAGATTTATTGGATATTTTGTGTTTTGATGTTTGCATTGCATAGTGCATGCATGTTCATGTTTGAAAGGAAAAATTGGGTTTTCGTGTAATTGCATGCGTGTATATGTGTTGGAACTTGAAAACTGGGTTTTCAAGCGAGAAATATTTTTTGGTATATGTAAACGATTGGATTGATTGATTTGAGTCAGAGGCACGTGTAGAGATGGTGGTAGAGTCCCGCCTGCGATTCCCACCTACGGTGCACGCGGCGTAGGGATGGTGGTAAGCAAGAATGGTGGTAGAGTCCCGCCTGTGATTCCCGCCTACGGTGCACGCGTAGGGATGGTGGTGAGCAGGGATGTTGGTAGAGTCCCGCCTGCGATTCCCGCCTACAGTGCTCTGATTGTTTGGTTAATGGGCCATTTTATGGGAAAATGGTGAGATTGGTTTTTGGGCCATTATCTGGGATAATGGTGAGGATATGTTTAAAGGAAATGTTTTGGGCCAAAATGAGATTTTTGGCGTGCGTGGAAAATGTGAATTTTTGGGATATATGCATATGGCATCATGTTCATGCATATTGTTGTGGCATGGATATATTTTTATCTTGTGGCGTTTGGATTATTACTTACCTACGGAACTATTTTTGGTACCGTAGATTTTGATACAGAGGTTGAGGAGAAAGAGGAGGCTGAGTCAGAGGAGGCGGCTCCGCCAGAGTAGTGATTTGGAATGGTTTCACGTTGGAATTTATCCTTTTTTGTTTTTATGATATGTAGTTGGTATTTGAAACGGTGTTGAACTTGTAATATTTTATTACGTTGGGTTTTAAGTTGGTTTGTACTTAAACAAAATTCTGGTACTTAGTTATAAGACTTTATTATCCACTGCGTGGTTTATTTGTACATATGCTGCATGTACACACACTTGGCACTTGGCGATGGGATGTGTGACCCGTGTTGTCATCATCCCGACGCCTCGATTTCCACGTGTTCGTACGTGAGAGTTGGGGGCATCACAAGAATAACACGAGTATATATATATAAGATTCTCAATTAAATTGGAGCACTTTCCAATAAAGATTAATATAAAGTAGACTATTAACGCTTAAAAAGAAAATGATGTTAGATACCAAGATGCTTGTAAGGAAAATTCTCGATTTATTTTATACCATTATGTTACTTTCATCCAAAGATTATGTTGTTTTTGGATATGACTCGTCAACTCGGACACAACTTCTTTGTTTTTTAATCTATACTTAATTTATTTAATCCAATCGAATACAATAGCAAGAAGAAACCATTCCGAATCACAAAAAACATGCAATATCCATAATCAAATAGAATAAAAGTTTAAGCAAACACCTCTCTCATATTTGAGCCCAATAACTAACTATCGAAAATCCAATTCATATATAACTTACCATTATTACTATCATTAACGAGTTCAAAAGAAAATCAATGTATCTTAAATATTACATAGACAATTTGACAACCTTTTTGAGTTATCAAAAACAAAATAATAACAAGAGTATATAAGATCTTCCATGAAGTTGTAGCATCTTTGTAGCCAATAATGATTAATATAAAGAAGACTCATAACAATAAAGAAGAAAATGATGTAAGATACCAAGAAACTTGTACGGAAGACCAGAGGATCCACTTCATACCATTTTCTATCACCTGCATTTGAAGATTGGGTTGGTGTTGGATTTGACTCGTTTACTTTGCTGCAACTTTTATCTAGTGGTGGTCCACAAAGAAATAGGTTTCCTTCATAGCTGCTTTTCTCAAATGTTCCAAATTGTCCTTTCCTATCTGGAAGTCTGCCTGATAAGTTGTTGTGAGCCACGCTTAATACCTCAAGAAAGTTTAGAACAATCAATTCTGAAGGAATTTCTCCACTCAAACTATTATGGGAGAGATCTAAGCTTTCCAAGAAAGCCAAGTTTGAGAATGTTTTTGGAATAGTACCATCCAATTGATTATAAGATAAGTTCAATGCAATGATTGAAGATATTTGTCCTAATTCCAGTGGGATGCCCCCTGTTAAATTGTTGCATGACAAGTCCAATCCAGACATCTTCTCAAGTACAGAACCCTTATAAGAGGGGGATAGATATTTGGTTACAAACTCATTAGTTACTTCTGCATCAGTATATTCAAAAACCCGGTAAATCTCGACACTTTTCTCTAGGAGACCTTTATACGTGTAAGGTACCCTATCTAGATTCTCAGAATAACTTCCTCTACTAAAATAGTCAAAATTAGTAGCCCATATCTTCCCAAAATATATATTGTGAAAGCATTGCGGTATGGTCCCTGAAAAAGCATTATTGGAAAGATCCATTATGCTTATCATCTTTAACAAACACAATTGATTCGGGATTATACCAGTGAAATGATTGCCACTCAACAAAAGTACTTTTAAGTCTCGAAGTTGTTTGATTTCAATAGAGATGCTACCTGAAAAGTTGTTATCTCTCATGTCCAGCGTCAAAAGAGATGAGGGATTGAATATAAATTTCGATATTGATCTTGTGAAGTTGTTCCCTTGCAAATATAGATGTTTAACCTCTGGTAGATTCAAGCAAACAGGTAAAGATCCTGTAAATAAGTTATGGAAAGGTCTAAAGAACCTGTCACACTTGCTTCACATGGGATCTGATCGTAAAAATCATTATTAGCCATGAGAAGAGTCTGCAAGTTTCTAAAAATTCCTTTGGGGAACGCACCTGAGATGCTGTTGTCGCTAATATCTAAATAACTTAAGTAGAAAGAATCAGTCGAATTAAGCATCGGTAGAATACTGGTGAATTGATTTCCACTCATTTGTAGAGTCAATGTTGACTTCAATTGCTCTAATAAGATTTCACCATGAAATATGTTATAAACAAGGTTCAATTGCTCTAACGCATTGCTAGCCAATTCTCTTGGGATTTCACCTGAGAATTCATTGAAGGACAAATCTAAGGCTCCCAAAATAGTCATTTCACCAATTGAGGAAGGAAGATTACCTTCAAAATAATTATTGGAAAGATTTAGATAGTTTAAATTTGGACACATCTTCCCAATGTTTTCTTGAAGTTTTCCCTCCATGTGCTGCTGTAGTTGGAAATGTAAATGACCCACAAAGAAATTATCCCGAAGTTCTAGGCCTTTTAATCTCATATTGTTTTCAACCAACCAATTCGGGAAGCTTCCTTTCAACTTATTAGAAGAGAGATCAATTACTTCCAACTCATGCTGGTCGAGGAGAAATGTAGGAATATTGCTGGCTAGCTTGTTCAAGCTACAATTAGTCATTTGAAGAACCTTTAGCTGAAACAAAGGCGCCCAACCTGCGGGATTTTCAGTTTCTATCTCAAGCTTGTTGTTTTTGTTAAAGAATCTAATCACCTCAACCTTAGAGTGATTGGCAAATAAGCTGAGTGAGAATAGTCCCTCAAATTGATTATAACTAAAATCAATGTACTCAAGAGACGCCTGGTTGGCTCCCACATAAGAGGAAATATCTCCTTTGAAGTTGTTCTCAGAAACATCTAAAAATCTAAGAGATGTCATATTGTTTATGCATGGAGGAAGGATCCCCTCAAAGCCATTAAGAGATAAATCTAACTCCTTAAGCTTCTTCAATGTGTAGAATTCTGTCAAATGGAAGGGCATCATCAACATTACTAAACATGAATGGTCTATTGTTGTGCTTTGAAATTGAAAACAAGGTCATAAATAAATATTCAAAATTAACCATTCTCCTTCACTTGTGTTAATGTTCCTTACTAACAATAGATGGTTAGGGTAATGCTAACAAGTGAAAATGCTTGATTTTATATATAGTTGATCATTACCTCGAGTAGGTAAAGTGCCATTGAGTTCATTGGAAGATAGTGACAGGGCCTTGAGAGAAAATAGTTCCTGAATAGAAGGAGAAACACTTCCTGTGAACAAATTTTCGCTAATATCCAAAATCTCCAACTTGCTAAAATTTGCCAAATCTACAAGAGATATTGTGTCAAGAATATCATTAGACACGGCAGACCGACTGATCATATTATAAAGATGGGTTGATTCTATTTGATTGGCAATGACATGTGCCAAAACGTCATAATTAAAAGCCCAAAGAATAATACATAGGATGAACCAAATCATGAACCTATATGAAAGATCGACATACGTACCATTTATTGGCAATGATCCTGTCAACTCATTCCCAGCAAGATTTAAATTCTTTAGGGATTTGATTGCAGCAAGTGACCGTAAAATACTGCTCTTGTTGAGGAAACAGAAACTAAGATCTAATATCTCCAAATTCTCCAATTTTGACAAGCTTTCCCAACCTGTACTTATTTTTATTTTATTTTATGTAACAGGAAAGAAAAACAATTATATGTACGATGATGTGCATTGAAGACTATTAATGTTTTAGAGCTTAAGAAACACATGAATGATTCAGACCTTTGGACACCAATACTTAACAATTCATACCTCCTTCCCCATTTCCTCGTAATCCCAAAGCCTGATTATGTGCAAGACTCAGGGTCGTAAGGGATGTAAGCCTACTCAGAGATGGTAAGATGCTGTCATTGAAGTAATTTTCATCAAGGATTAATGTCTCCAAGTTTTTCAGTACCGCCAGCGTTTCGAAACCTGCAATAAATTTATAGGAAGAGAACACCAAATACAACTTTATCAAGAAAATTATTCGAATTTGCTCTTCAAAGTTATCACTTCTAGCATCTATGTTTCTAACCCACGACTAAAGGGCTCCTGATCTTCCTTTTCCAACTAAAGTAACACTTACCTTGATTTGGCAAGATACCATTGAAGCCATTGTTGCTTATATCCAGCGTGTTCAAGTTTCTCAACCCAACTAATGCTAAATTCCAAATTAAAGATAGAGAAAAATAAGTTGGAAATATATGTCCAATAATATATACTAGAAAAGTATGAAATTGTAAATGCCCTCATTTGATAATAAGATATAACAGACTTACCTTGGGCTGGAAAGTAACCATTCAACCCATTCCAAGTAAGATTTAAGGTCTTGAGCGAAGTGATAGCACCCAAAGATTGTAGTATACTATGGTTGTTAAAGAAGTTATAACCAAGGTTTAGACTTTCCAGATTTCTCAAGCTTGAGAAGTTTTCCAATCCTGCAAAGCATTTTAACAAGAAATTACTTTATATATCTGAGTGGCTTTAGACTCTTTGAAGTACTTCACGACTCAGTTTTAAATGGATGCCCTTTTTATAATTTATGAATGCCCTCATTTATGAGTGTTGTGAAATAAATTTAAAAAAAAAAAAAAAGGTTCTGTCTCTATCATTACTTGAGATTCGGTGACATTGCTAACCCGAACTTGTTCTATCTAATTCTATCAGCAAGGCTATAGCAGTCAATAAATTGTCATTTATCGCTTTTGGGAAGTTAAAAACATGCTTTAACAATAGTAATTGGCTAAATTTCTTGT
The DNA here is from genome assembly GCA_011037825.1 of Carya cathayensis. NCBI lineage: Eukaryota > Viridiplantae > Streptophyta > Magnoliopsida > Fagales > Juglandaceae > Carya > Carya cathayensis. Next base: position 606,686 of record QGSO01000185.1, read on the forward strand.
AGGTTGAAACCCAAGTCCATCAATACAAAATTGTTATAGAAGTTTTTATAGAACTTGAATTCAAAACAGAAATCTACTTGGGGTTTAGAATTTTTACTTGAACCCCAAATTTATGATGAGAGATACCAATTACCAACACATCAGAATAGGGTCAAAGGGTAAGAGTTTAACGATAGAAACTACTCATTCCTCACAACATACCTTCATCAACTATCCATCCATTAATCGCATTAAGGGATAAATCAAGACTTCTTAACTCCTTGAAAGGCTCCAACAGAGACACATTTAGTGACCATACCTTGGCAACAGTTTTTGGTGTGTAGTAATATGGATTGCCAAGGGACAATTTTAAATTGTCCAGGGATAGTTTTGTCACATGTCTTGTGGTGGAGTTGCACCTGACCCGCTCCCAACCGCAACACTCACTCTTTGAGTCATCTTCAACCTAAGAAGGAAGAATATACTCTGGAGAAGTGTAAGGGTTGGACATTAGAAATGACTTCAATTGAAGCAGACCAATTCTCTCTTCCTCCAAGCAACCGTTGTGCTCACGAATTTGAACAAAAACCACAAAAACCCACAGCAAAACTTTCATTGAGAAATAATATTGTAAGACTCCCATCTTTGTTTCTATCTAAAACTTGCTTGCTTGGCTGTGGTGGGAGTATTGTGGGTTTCACAATGTATATAAAGATTTTGAAAGGGAAATGGGAATATCGGATTTTGAGAAACTATCTCATCTCATTTCAATAATTATTTCAATTTTTTTAAATTTTTATATAAAATATAATAAATAATTTAATTTTTTTTAATTTTAAAATAAAAATAATATTAAAAAATAATATTATATTAATATTTTATTTAATTTTTAATAAAATATTTCATCTTATCTCATCTAAACTGCGTAAAGACAGGAATGTTGTGTTTGAAATTTCAACATTTAGATATATGGATATATTGGTTTATCTTAATTTATTCAATATTGTTGAAAAGTCTAAGGCCGTTTTGATCAATTATTCATAGTCTTCAAGAATTATTGAATTTTTATTATTGAATTGGTGGTACAAAATATAGGTGTTAGATTTAAATATATTCAAGAGTTAATATTAGATATAATTTTAAAATAAAAAATACATAATTGCTTCATAAAGCAAAACCATTAAAGTACAGGGTGGGTCTTAATTTTGTGTGGAAATTCGAAAATGGTGTGGAAGGATGAAAGTTGGGGATAGCGTGATTTGTGGTGGGGTTTTGGGGAGGGGTGGGAGGGAGAGGTAATGATAATGCTTTGAATAATTGGCGCTGTTTGTCCATTCTCAACAAGCTAATCATGTTTTGGAAAGTCGTCTAATTACCTAATTTTTTTGAAAACTTTGAGTATTGTGTTATAACAGATTTTAAGCATACTCCTTGGAAACTGGAAAGTTGGGGATAGCGTGATTTGTGGTGGGGGGTTTTTGGGGAGAGGGTAGGAGGAAGAAGTAATGATAATGCTTTGAATAATTGCGCTGTTTGTCATTCTCAACAAGCTAGTCATGTTTTGGAAAGTCGCCTCTTTACCTAATTTTTTTGAAAACTTTCGAGTATTTGTGTTATAACAGATTTTGAGTCATACTCCTTGGAAACTAAAAAGTTGGGGATAGCGTGATTTGTGGTGGGGGTTTTTGGGGAGGGGTGGGAGGGAGAGGTAATGATAATGCTTTGAATAATTGGCGTGTTTGTCCATTCTCAACAAGCTAGTCATGTTTTGGAAAGTCGCTTTTACCTAATTTTTTTGAAAACTTTCGAGTACTTGTGTTATAACAGATTTGAGTCATACTCCTTGGAAACTGGAAAGTTGGGAATAGCGTGATTTGTGGTGGGGGTTTTTGGGGGGGGGTGAAGGGAGAGGTAATGATAATGCTTTAAATAATTGGCGTTGTTTGTCCATTCTCAACAAGCTAGTCATGTTTTGGAAAGTTACCTCTTTACCTAAATTTTTTGAAAACTTTCGAGTACTTGTGTTATAACAGAGTTTGAATCATACTCCTTGGAAACTGGAAAGTTGGGGATAGCATGATTTGTGGTGGGGGGTTTTTGGGGAGGGGGTGGGAGGGAGAGGTAATAATAATGTTTTGAATAATTGGCATTGTTTGTCCATTCTCAACAAGCTAGTCAAGTTTTGGAAAGTCGCCTCTTTACCTAATTTTTTTGAAAACTTTCGAGTACTTGTGTTATAACAGATTTTGAGTCATACTTCTTGGAAACTGGAAAGTTGGGGATAGGGTGATTTGTGGTGGAGGGTTTTTTTTTTTGGGGGGGGGGGGGGAGAGGTAATGATAATGCTTTGAATAATTGGCGTTGTTTGTCCATTCTCAACAAGCTAGTCATGTTTTGGAAAGTCCCCTCTTTACCTAATTTTTTGGAAACCTTTCGAAGTACTTGTGTTATAACAGATTTTGAGTCATACTCCTTGGAAACTAAAAAGTTGGGATAGCGTGATTTGTGGTGGGGGGTTTTTGGGGAGGGGGTGGGAGGGAGAGGTAATGATAATGCTTTGAATAATTGGCGTTGTTTGTCCATTCTCAACAAGCTAGTCATGTTTTGGAAAGTCGTCTCTTTACCTAATTTTTTTGAAAACTTTCAAGTACTTGTGTTATAACAAATTTTGAGTCATACTCCTTGGAAACTGGCAAGTTGGGGATAGCGTGATTTGTGGTGGGAGGTTTTTTGGGAGGGGGTGGTAAGGAGAGGTAATTATAATGCTTTGAATAATTGACGCTGTTTATCCATTCTCAACAAGCTAATCATGTTTTGGAAAATCGCCTCCTTACTTAATTTTTGTGAAAACTTTTGAGTACTTGTGTTGTAACTAGGGGTGAGTATCGACCAGTCCGGACCGGCCATTTTTGGACCAGACTGGATCGGACCGAATGAATCCGGTCTAGTCCCAGTCCAATTTTGGGAGGACCAACTGAGTTCGGTCCGGTCCTAGTCCAGGGGTTTTCTACCCCGGACCAGACCGAATAGAAATTAAAAAATATATATTATTTATATAATAGTTGTATATAATTAATTATATATGGTATAAAAAAATATTAATAGTCTAATAAAAAATATTAATAGTCTAATATAGACTGTAGTTATACTTATACTAATATAGTTATACTAAATCATTATAACTAATACTTCAACAATAGCTATAGTGACCTATACTAATAGTCTACTATTAATACTAATATACTATTATATAATTTATATAGTTATACTAATCACTATAATTAATACTATGTATAGCTATATAGTATATTTATCACTATAATTAATATAATTTAATTATCACTATACTTATATTTAATTAATATAATTATCACTATACTATAATTTATATAGTTATACTAATCATTATAGTTAACACTTATATAGTTATACTAAAGCACTGATTCACCATAACTAATATTACTAATATATAGCTATATTAATGGTCTAATACTATTATAATTTATATAGTTATACTAATCATAATAAGTTAATAACTAAATCACTAGAAATATAACTATATATATTTAGTATGAATGTATTATTATATTCTTTAATATATAACTATAATATATAGTACTAGTATATATTAATATATTATAAGAGTTATAGTATAAATATAATATAAAATTATAATATACTAAATCACTATAACAGTATAACTAATACTAATATATAGTTATACTTTTACTATTATATAGTTATACTAATCACTATAATTAAAACTAATATATAGCTATACAGTATACTTATATAGTTGTACTAATACTATTAGTCTATTATATAGTCTAAGACTCTCAATTCTAATATAGGCTATATAGCTATAACTAATACTAATATTTATATTAATACTAATAATGTAGAATATAGTTATACTAACTAACTGATTCAACATAACTAATATTACTAATATAATATAGCCAAATTGAATTACTAATAGTCTAATACTAATACAATTATATAGTTATACTAATCATAAATTCATAATAACTAAATCATTATAAGTCTATAACTATATATATTTAGTATCAATGTATTACTATATTCTTTAATGTATAACTATTAACTATAATATATAGTACTAGTATAACCGATCAAAAAAATATATATAGTACTAGTATATATATTAATGTATTAACATATTATAAAAGTTATAGTATAAATTATAATATATCATATATTTGTAAATTTATAATAGTATTAGTATAGTTAGCTTAATATGTAATATGTTAGTATTAAATCACTATAACTACATAGAGTATTAGCAATAAGAGTATTACTATTATAATATTATTACTATTATTTAATATAGTATTACATATAGTATTACTATCATTACATATAGTTATTAGTTATAGTATTAGTACTAGTATAGTTATTAGTACTAATAGACTAATAGTATTAGTTATTAGTATTACATATAGTTACATATATTACTATTATTACTATTACTATTACATATAGTTACATATATAGTTATCACTATTACTATTATTACATATAGTTATTAGTTATAGTATAGTTATTATTACATATAGTTATTAGTTATAGTATTATTACTAATAGACTAATAGTATTAGCGTATTACTAATATATATATATAATAGTATACTATATGTATATATATTAAATATATCACAATATAATTACATAAGTATTAAACAAAATTTCATTGGATAAAAAAAAATGTCATAGGGTGGACCGACTGAACTGGATCGGACCAAATGAGACCGGACTGGACCGGTCCTTAGGAAGTTCGGTCCAGTCCAGGGTGGGAAAACCCTGGACCAAATAGGTCCGGTTTGGTCTGTAAAACCTCTCCGGACCAAACTGAACTCTCCCCTAGTTATAACAGATTTTGAATCATACTCCTTGAAAACTGGAAAGTTGGATATAGCGTGATTTGTGGTGGGGGGTTTTTGGGGAGGGGGTGGGAGGGAGAGGTAATGATAATGTTTTGAATAATTGGCACTGTTTGTCCATTCTCAACAAGCTAGTCATGTTTTGGAAAGTCACATCTTTACCTAATTTTTTTGAAAATTTTTGAGTACTTGTGTTATAACAGATTTTGAGTCATACTCTTCAAAAATTTCATCTAAACTAAACAAGATTTCATCTAGATGAAGGAATATTTCACTGGCGGGCCACACCATTAATTTTTTTTATTTATAAATAAAGTGTTTCAACCTAGGCACGTTAAAATTTGTGATAGAATTTAGAGAAGAAATTAATCAGAGATGTGATGAAAAACCAAATTACAGAGATCATCCGGAAAATATAATTAAAAAGAAAGTAAAAAGCAAGTCCACAAAACGAAAAAGATGACGTCGAAACTCCCCAGATCCTTTCACGGGCTCTGAGCCAGCGAAAGATTATTCCCCAGCCACGGGCTTTGAGCCCACGTAAGATTTACACTCCAAGGGCCTCGAGCCCACGTCCGTCCAGCCCTAAGCATCTGAGCCCATGACCCATTAGCCCACGGGCACCCGTGCGATGTGGAGAACCCCTGCGTTCGGAACCTGTTACCTCTACCTGTTTGTTTTCAGAAAGAAAGAACCTGCATCCGTTTCATAACGATTAGCAAGATTGATGCAGCCACCGCCCACGGGACTGATTTTTGTTATCTGGGTTGCCTTTCCTTCTGACAAAATCCATTCACGGACTGGATCTTCACTCATTACAGCCACTGAAAAATAACTAATACCGATTAATTGAGCCAGCGCAAATAAAACATAGGTTCCAGAAAATATATATATATAAATTTTCTGTGATAACATCGGGCCCATATATATAAATATAATTCACACCAATAAATGATGGCAGTGTCAAGAAATTCATATAGTAAAACCATTACAGTGCAAATTAGTGACAGACAACTAAATTCAGCTGAAAAAAGTCTCGAAAAGAAAAACATTTCTTTTCCAGTGATGTTCATACGTACCGGCAAATGGCTTGTGCTTGGTGGAGTAGAGCCAAGGAAGACGAGGGAGAGAAGGGAAGCAAGAGCCGAGAGAGACGACTCCCACGTGTGCCACCATTATCTACAAAAAAGCCACCACTGGGTCGGTGGACCGTGGCTCAGGCAAACTGGCTTGCCCGTTTCTAGTGGTTAACTGGTCTTTTCCGTTTTTCGGATTGAGCAGTGACGAGAAGATAACGATGTGTTTGCAATCGTAGCCGAGGGCCCCGTATGGGCAAGGCTTATTTCAGTACTTAAATGCAACTGCAAACAACATATAGTGTTCGAATGTTGGGTAGTTTGAATAGTATTACTCTCTTTTAGAACGTGTAATTTTTTTGTATTCTTTTTAAAAGAATAACGTCTAATATAGAAAAAAAAAAAAATTATGTAGGTCTTAAATTTACTCTATTTTTTTCAAGATGAAGGTGTGAAACTCCTAGTTTGTTATACAAACTAAACCATCTCATATCACTCATTTCATATAATCATTATAAATTTTTTTAATTTTCATATAAAATATAATAAACAATTCAATTTTTTTAAAGTTTAAAATAAAAATTATGTTATAATAATATTTTATTTAATTTTTAACTTTATCTCATTCAATTTCATCTATGTAATCAAACAGGGCCTAAAAACCAAAACACATCCTAAAATATACAAATCAATTCTTGAAAAAAATAAACTCTACAACTTTCTTTTAAGCACAAACAAACCTAAAAACTAAAACACTCTCATCAATTGTCAAATAATATCCTCTTTTAATTTTATTTATTTTAATAAATAAATAATAAGTAAAAATAGATTAAATATCATTGATATATATTGCAAAATATGCCCTTTTTGGATAAAGACATGCCTCCACTTTCAAAAGGAGTAAATATGACAAAAAGGAAAATGATAAATCTACTATTAATCTACAAGTATTTTAAAACTCTACTTAAAAGTATTCCTGCAAAATTGAAATTGTTTTTTTAATGAAGTGGAACAATTATATTACTTGATTTAAAATAAGTTGTAAAATAAATATAAAAAGAATTATAGGTGAATCATTTCCCTTACAAAAATAAATTGATAACCCAAAAAGTTGCTAGACTTGCCATATTCTTTGAAATAAAATAATAATAATTAACTAAGCAATATGGCTATGATGTTTGTGGTACATTTGCAATGGAAAACAGGACAATGATGTATTGGTCTCAGAAGAGATTATGCCCATTAAAAGCTAGTTCTGTGCTGCGGGTGCCCTTCAATGAGGATGCAGAATTGATGGCCATTTTCAGTTTGTGGAAGTGTTGAGCCAATGGATGATTGAGATGGACACTGAGTGCTGCTTGATGTTATCAAATGTCTACGCAGGCAGAAGCGGGGGTGAAGGCAGCACACGATTAAGAAAGCTAGTTTGTTGCTGTTCTTGTTTGACCCTTTGAGGTGTATTTTAAGCACTCATCTAGTACTCCAATTTGAGCAGGAAAGTCTTAAAATATTATTAAATGATTAGATTTACCTCCAGTCAACTTAAAGTTATGTGATAAATAGTAACCTTAACATGTTATCACAACATATCCTGAGTTCGGATTTTGACTCCACATTTACCCTCAAGTCCAGAATGCACCGCTCATTTTGACCGCACGGCCATTTTTTTTTCAGATTTTTTTAATATATTTAAATATTTAAAAAAATATATATCAATACACTTAAAATCACTAAGTAAAAAAAATTAAAAAAAAAAATTTTTGTGACCAGCAGTCACTTTGAGGGGGCACGGAGAAGTGGCACCCAAGCATTTTCCTTACCCTCAAATGATTAGATTTGTCTCCCATCAACTTCATGCATCATGCATGGCCTCTAAGAACAATCTTGATTTGCAATTCGAACTTGTGAAAAGATCTGATGTGAAAGAAGCCATCTGTGTTGCAATCTCCAAATTGAATCAATCTTTGTTCCCCCATAAAAGAAAGTCCTGCAACTGTGTAGCAATCTGTGTTCCCCAAACCATCTATGCAGAATAACTCAGGAAGTTTCAGTTGTTATTCTTCCATATTATATGTATAGAGTCACGATATACTGAAATTTCATAATTTCAATTAATACATTGATAGATACCTGAATGAGAATGTCAAATATCAATTAGACTTCATTCTGATCCATAGATTTTTAAGGCCTTTTTTCACAACAATTCCGAATAACTATGTCTGAGCCATGCCAAAGAGACAGGAAATTTCTGTACATTTAGGAATAAAAGAATCTCAAATTAAAAAAGAAAAAGGCTTGCCAGATCCAGAGGCATGCATTCCTCTGTAGAGCACGGTACATTTAGTAGCTTTCATCCCTATCTTCTTTCTGCTTCTCGAGAAAGTGTTGACTCCAGTTGGTTCACAAGAACAGATTCAACATGCCCTTCAGTACTTACAATTCCTACCGAACGCTCAAGGCCAGGTAGCAGCCACCGCTGGGAATTGTCCATTGAGTTTGCAGGATCATCTAAAGATTGAGGAATATCAAACAAAGGTGGCCTCATATGTCTTCTTCCAAAAAAGTCTTGTAATGGTAGACGACAGACTGGACAAGTAGACTGCTTTCTGAGCCAAACATCGATGCAAGAGAGATGATAAGTGTGGCCGCATTTTGGCATTATTCGTAAGACCTCTTTCTCTTGATACTCTGCCAAACATATTGAGCACCTGCAGGAGTAAAGGACTAACCTCAAAACTTCGTGAATGAAAAGAACTAAACATCAATTATTACACAGAAACAAGCAGTTCCTAAATGTCAAAGAGTCAGAAGGAGGAACAACTTTCTCTTCCACGAAAGGTGATAAAAGGTATGTCTTATTCAATGACTAGATATTTTGGTGGCTATACTTACTGTGGATCTTCCATAGAACTGAAAGCCTCATTGTCGAACTTCATGGTGGGGATCGCAGCAACCAAAACTGGTTCAAGGCCAATAACCTGAGGCTCCGGCTGTCAGCAAATAGTGCAAATTTATAAAACAGTGCTCCAAGCTTTAACTACAACTACAAATATACTTACATTGAGATAAGGATTAAAGCAAGCAGGTGCAATTTTCTTGTATGTTGGTCTGATAAAAGCACCCTATTTGTGAGTGGGAAGAAAACAAATTTAGGCTTTAAGGTTTCTTTAACTAAAAATGGTAGGAAGAAGAAGAAGAAAAACCATATTCTGCATGATGTTTGACAGTGCAGGGTAGAAACAACCTGAGGATGCCATCTTTGTAAATAATTACGACAGAAGCATGTCATGTATGTATGCATGACATACCCCTAAACCTCCTCGAGATTTTGTTCTCATATTTCTCTTTCAGAAAATGTGTTGTCCCTTCCTTTTCAACAACTAGTACTAATTATAATTTTTAAAACTTCATCCTCACCAATCCAATTGCGCAATTGTGTCCAAGCTACCATGAAATTGATATAAGAAACAGAGTGTAGTGAAAATATGGGCATAGTCTTCTATCCCCTAAAAAAGAGGCCATGGATTGGAAGAGCAAAGTTATATTTGATCCTAGTCAATCGCATAAGATAAGAATGAAATAAAGGACCACAAAGAATTATCATTATAATAAAACACCCCAAGCAGGACTCAGCACAATCTAGCATGGATTTACAAATGGAGACAAAGACTCCCAAAAAACAAAACACAGCATGGAGAACTGAATAAGGTACCTGTTCAAGATCAGTCCTTGATTCAATCTCGAACATGGGACGTTGTTCGGCCCTGCGGAGCCTCCCACAGATTATTCTTGTGCAGACAAATACAATAAATGTTCCACTCATGCCAAAACCAATAACCAAATTCATACCTCCACCCGGTATCTCCAACTTCCCTACTTCCTACACCTAATTCTCAGAAAACTAAATACACCCACAAATCCAAAAGCGAAAAACAAGACGAAGAAACAAGAAAAACAAGAACACCAACAGATCCAACAGCCAAAACTAGATGAGAAAGAGATAGTACTCGAAAAAAGATATCCCACAGATGATGGAAACCAAAACCAAAGAGAAGAATCAGAATGACGAAGACCCAGATAAAGATTTTTCAAGAAGGAGCAAGTTTTCAAAGCAAGATTGGGAGAGATCAATTACAAAACGAAAAAAAAAAATAAATAACTAAACTTTATAAAATCCCAATTGCTTGAAGTGGACTCAGAGACTAGAGAAGAATTGGGGCCATAAACGGACGAGGTGGGAATGACAAGAGTCAAGACCGAAATGAGCGAAGGAAGAAGACTATTTCCTTTCCAATGCTCTTAGCCATGAAACTGGTAGACAAGTTCCAAAGCCCTCAACCTCGTCGCGTGGGGATCAAAACCCTTCACTCCCACCGCAGACCCATCATCGTACAGCCTTCCATCCTCCGCCACCGCCGAAGGCGATAACGATCGCTTCGGCCGCTTATTCCTGATAAAGAAATCCCGCATCTTCTCCTCGACCATATCAAGCGTGCCCTTCGAATTCTCTCCAGCTTCTTCCACCGCATCATCATCACCATCCATGATCTGCATCGGCTGGGTATCGTTGCCATCGGCGACGGTAGCTGTGGCGGCACCGGTTGCGGAGGAGAGGGAGTTAGCGGCGGCGGCGGCAGGAGACGGAGGAAAAAGAAGAGGAGGCGGAAGAGAGAGTTGGTTTTTGGAGAGGAAGGCGGAGAGATGGTGGTGAGCTTGGTGGAGGGAAGTGTAGATTTGGAGGACGTGGGTCGGGTCGGTGGTGGTGTGGAGCTGTTTGGCCATGTGGGTGGCTTGCTCCAGAGAAAGTACCACCTGCTCTACCATTGTTGCTTCCCCTGCCATTCCTTCCATGATTGCTTACCTTTGCTCGCTCGCTCTCTCTCAAAGTTAAAGCTTTTCCCTTTCAGTTTTGAGGTTCTTTTGTTTCTAGAACGTTCTCTTCTACCAACAAGACAAGGGTTGGAGATTATTGGAAAACAAAATTGACGTGGGAATTACACGTGTATGGGTTCAGTTGTGGTAAATCTTCAAAGTTCTTAAAAGAGTTCGTAGGAGCAGATGCTTGCATAATGGGTTTCAACTTCCCTCACCTTCAGATCAGGCTCAAGTGTTATAGTAGCCCAGTCCTGAATCACGAGGGCTCTTAATTTTTGTGGAGTTTTTTCATTTAAGTGACTGCTGTAGATCAGATTCTTTTGGAATATTTATCTCAATTTGATGACTTGAAGTGAAAGAGATGATACAGTTTAAAAAATACACACAGCAAATAATGACTATCATAAATATTTATCTCTTGATTATTTAAATTAATCTCTATTTTTTTCCCCTTCAAACCAATAGGGATTGGGCTGGATTTGTTACACAACTCATTAATCTTTATAATTTTTTAAAATTTCTATACAGCATATAATAAATAATTCAAAATTTTTAAATTTAAAATATAATTAATATTAAAAAATTATGGTATAACAATATATTATTTAACTTTCAACAAAATATCGCATCTTATCTAATCTGAGTTGTGTAATTAAATGAGGACTTTTAACTAGATGTATTAGGCTATTTCATTGTCTTGTCCAAGTCTAAGTGCTGTACATGTTATATGGACCAATTTATTTCCTTTTTGTAGTTGCCAGCAAAATGATGCCCTGGCAAGAGAATATCAAATTATTTTGTGTAGTGCTTTACCTTTGCAAGAGAACATCACTACTTTTCCTCTCTTCCCAGGGATCACAACATATGAAGAAACTTGAATAGGAAGCCAATCTCTAAAAACAATGTAAACAATTTATGTACGATCAAATTTTCAAAGAAGTTGTTCAAATACTTGTTCTTGCAGAGAAAACGTTATTTGACAAAGCAAAGCAGAAAATTGATGAGTACAACTCAATAGAACAGCCCATGAAAATATTAGAGCCCCAGGAAGCAGCAAAATGTACATACAGGTGGAGTTATCATAGTAACGTATAATAAACATGGTTATCGATTTAGACTCGATGCTAGGCATTTAACATCCGGAGATAGTCATCTATTATAGACATGGCTGATGAACGGTAGCTGGAACTAAAGAGATTGTAATGATTCAAATAATGATACAACATATAAAGATCTGTCCTCTTCTCATAGCCTGCTGTTTGGGCATCACCTGGAGAAGACACAAAGTATAAACAAAAGAGAACTTTTAGATGATATCAACAAGGATATTAAAAGGCTAAATTTGAGAAGGTTTTGATTGTGGAGGGAAAGGAGGAGAATACACTACACAAGCTCAAATCAGCTTGATATTGGGTTAGTCAGTTTTTCTCTAGAAAACAGGCCAGTTTATTTGGTAATATATAATTGAATTGAATATATTGATAGAAAGATATAATTCAAGTCTTAAGTTTTAAGCAATTCACCACAGGGTTACGTTTGAACCAAATGCTTTATGTTTTCGATTTCTATAGCATGATTCTAGAGGTATTAAACACACTAGAGAATAGAAAAATTTATAATCAGAATAAACTGCAAACAAATGCTATCACATCCACTGCAACTTTTAAGTGCGACTAGTACAAATCCCAAAAATCTTTGGGGTGTGATTTTAAATTTTATTCTCAATGATAGAGCTGTGTCCCCAAATCAGAATCACCTTTGTCTCAATCACGATAACGAAGCCTCATCTAAGATCCTCAGGTGTCTCATCTGGTTACTTCTACAATAAAGGCTAAGGGTATACACTAAATAATGTTAATAACGTGTTCTGTGACCTATTATTAGCGTGAAAGAAAGGGAGTTCTGAAGAAACCTTGTTTGGATCTATTGAAATGAACTAAACATCACAAGTAATTAATATCAAAAGCTAAACATCAGAGACCAAAATTATGAAAAACAAAGCTTCACACAACCATTATCAAATCTTTATTTTCAATGTTGAAGTAAATATTTTTAAACAAGATTATTTGTTCTGGAACCAGATTTGGAGTAACGACTTACAATAACATGCTGGATCAAGTATAATAGGCTCGCCACTTCCGTCAGAGCTGATATTTCCACTCCACAGGTCTCCATGTGGCAAGCAAGGGTCAATCGCCACATTGTCAAACAGAGGTGCCATACTCTGCACCAACCTTAGACCTATCAAGGATGATGAGTAAATGTCACATGCCATTAATCATTTTCATTAATATTTAGCTACAAATATATCAGCAACGACAAATATCATATGTTTCTTCTTTCTTTCATTCTCTATTTTCTTATGCTTTCTACGGAGAGAGCAGGGAGGGAATTGTATTTAGTGAAATGCTATCACATATTCAAAAAAGGCAGCCATTCAAGTATTTCAAGTAACAAGTTCTGCATCATCGGCTCTTTTTGGAGGCTAAAAAGCAATAGAGCAACAATCTTTAAGGGAAACTTTAGGATCCTACAACTAACTCACAGTTGGCTTGCACCTATTAATGCAACAGTAAAGCCAAAAAACAGAGTCATGTAAACATTCCGTAATTACTTTCAAACAGGAAAAATGTCCCATCATAGTAATGATAAAAGAGTTTTGCTATATACAAGCAAAGTCGCATACTAATCTACATACCAATACTGATTCATTCTTACTTAAAATTTAAATTAACACTGTTTTCAATAAAATCTATTTTTTGACCAATCACATTGAATTGGTGCGCAGATTAATGCACAATTGTGCTTGCAACTAGACTTTTCCATGATAAAAACAGAAAATGATGTAAGCCGTGTCACATACTCACTTTTGAGTTGAATTCATCATCTGAACCATGTCTTTAAATCGATTTAGGTGTATGTAGACATCAAACTATGATTTAAATCTGATGGAAAGGGATATTATTTGATATTATTTTAAAGACAACATAACCTTTTTCATAAATGCTTCTATCACCATACTCGTCTAGTAAGAACTTCAACCGGTAACCCAATTTATGCTCCCCCATAAAAATGAATCCAATCTAATGACCAAGTGCTTCTCTGTGGAGTACTACAAGGTAGCATAGATGATGTTTAAATCTCTTGTGTGTGTGTGCGTGTGTGTGTGTGTGTGAGAGAGAGAGAGAGAGAGAGAGAGAGAGCAGATGATGATAATCTCAACCATCCAGACTATTGTACTTGCCAATGGTGTTATTTACATCAAAACCAAAAGCCTTTCTTCGATTTTCCAGCTTTATGCATTTCAGCAAGTTTCCTCCCTAGAACAGACTGAGAACCTACAAATGGTTAACGAAAAATACAATTTTTTTACAACCTATATCCTTTAATTCCTATTCGTAAACAATTTTCATTCTGACTTGATTGCCTCTGGAAGAACCAAATTCAATGAATTCCATGATGATGCAGGAACCACCTGTAGGTGGGGATCTAACGTACAATGCTTAACAACATGCTCAGTTAAGCTTTTCTACAAAATAGGGGACCAATGATGCAATAAACAATGGTTTGGGAGCTATAATTCTAGCATAATACATATGAAATATAAACTTGCACACCTTCAATGGCCTAATCAAAGATTTATTGTTATCCCCAAGTGGTGCTATTTTTTTTATGGAGTGTTTCCACTTGAATGTTCTCATTAGTGCCAAAGCACTAGACTCTTTCTTGCTCTTAGGTTCTCATTAGGAGTTTTTCCTGTAAATATGTTAGCAGGATTTTAGTTATTTTTTTGAAATTGTTATTAGTGTCAATTTGAATCTCCAAGGTTTTTATATATTTTTTTAGCTTATACTAGACAATTTTTTTTGATTATTTTTTCATTTTTTTGCATTTACAATTTTTTTTTTCTGAATTGTTTTAACATTTTCTGCGAATATATCTTGCGGCAAATACTCCTTTTTTCCGGGAGAAGTTTTTCCACCCAATGTTCTAGTGAGTAAGACTAGGGCAGGTTCGGTAAATGAGAATTATCATCTCAAATTCAAAATTCTCATCTTATCATTACAACTTTCTCAAATTTCCATACAAAATATAATAATAAATTCAACTTTTTTAAATTCTAAAATAATAATAATACTAAAAAATAATATTTTAAACTTTCATCTCAAACTCAAAATTCTTATCTCTACCCCAAAACCTGCCCAATACCCATCAGTAACTCCCGATGTAATTGGTCATATTGCCTCAGGATTTGTCGTGGGAACACCCAGGTATTTCCCATGACTTGGACCTTTCATGGGATAAAATACTTTTTGTGACGATTTATATCCTATGAGTCTTCCATGAATAAATTTGTTGGAATAGAGTTTTCCCACAAAAATGATGCTTTTTGTCACCAAAAACATTCATGGATGATGGACAGTATTGTTAGATGTTAATTTTTATCGTTTATATTTAAATGTTTTGCTTTCTTTTCATATATATTTTAAAACATATATCTATATTTTGAAGTCTAAGAGCACTGGCATCAGCCTCTTCAAAAGCTGATTTTCATGAAATTTTGAAGGGTTTGTCTTTAAAATCATTGCATTGGATTCGGTATACACATAAATCTCCAATTTTGAGCTGAAGTATATTTAAGTTCATCTCCATTTTTGAAGGACCCTGTTCATCTCTATAACCATTATTTCATTTACTTAAATTATTGTTTTACAACTTTGAGCTACAATATATTTAAGTTGGAAAACAATAATTTAAGTATCAAATTAAATTATTAATTAACATATGGTTGGTCTAATTACAAAATATGAAAAAAATAAATTAAAAATATTATTATTAAAAAAAATATTATATTATTATTTTGACTAGTCCAATATGGAATTATGGCTAGGGATGTTTTGGATTTATGGAAAATATGCACTTTTTTCATCAAATTTTAGAGATGACTTTGATAAAACCAATTCTCTCTTCCTCCAATCAACCTTTGTTGACATGAGTTTGAACAAAAACTACTAACACGAGCAACTCCTTCAAATATTGGTACTAATTATGATGACACACCCATGTCCATTTCTTTCTAAATGCTTTAGCTGTTATGAATTTCGTAGTTGCATAAGTGAAAATAACTATTAATTGTAAGATTAGCAACGGCCCAATTTTTCTCGCAAATATTTTTAATTGAAAGGAAAATAAACTACTTGTTGGTAGTAAAACTATTTACAACAAGAAATATTGTAGTTGGTAATATCAAGTAGTTTGCAACGAAAGTCCATATATTGTCACTGAATATAAAGTCCTAAAAACTTTTTTCATTGCTAATACCTTAAAAAGTAATCTTGCAAATAACCTTTTGGTACTTGTCACCGAAACTTTTATTGCAATTACAATGTTTATTTACAGTAACAAATTTTGTTGGAAATAATCATATTTTGTTCCAACTATTAGATTATTTACAAAGAGTTAATTTTTGTTAGAAAAACTAGTTATTTTCGTAGCAAATGAAGTTTCTTTTGCAAGGATAAAAGAATCATTGCAAATACCCATTATTTAAAATGAAATTATCATAGCTATAAAACCTTCTTTGTAAATGATCATATCTCTAGCTTGTAGTGAAAGCAGTCCAATCCTCCACCAAGAGGTTTGGGATTAGGTTCAAGATCGATTGGTTTGAATAGAGATTTTGGCTCAATTAGGTCAACCTCGAACAGCCTCAATCATGATAGGTTTGGTCACCATTTTTTCTTTCACCAAACTAATGGGATTGGTTCAAATGACTAATTATATAAAGAAATATATTTCTAGTTACTGGAAACACTATCCATCATCAAATTGAATGAAAAGTGTAACCGGACGCCAATTTCCAAAGTTGATCACAATAAATAATGTTCATAATCAAATGCATACACAATCTTATATCACTATCATGGCATTTCCATGGAAAGTCCATCTAATGACATATTAAAAACCTTTCTAAGAAAATAAAAAATATGATAGTAATGCAAGTATATAAGATCCTCAATTAAATTGGAGCATTGTATTGCCAATAAGGATTAATATAAAGATGACTACTTACACCGAAAAAGAACGTGGCTTAGATACCAAGATGCATGTAAGGAAAACCCTTGATTTATTTCATACAATTTTGTGGTACTTTCGTTCGAACACTGTGTTGTTGTTGGATACGACTCATATATTTGGGCACAACTTAATTTTCTTAATTTACACTAGATTTATCTAATCCTGATCACATAGAATGAAGAATTCCCAAATATAGAATGAAGAATTCCAATGATGAAACACTAACATTGGTTGAACTTAAACGTGGTGGAAATAATTTTAGAGTGGCAAAATATTTGTTAGAACAATGATTTATTCTATCCGGTATATAGCTTAAGAATAAAATCATGAGAATCTTGAGGTGTATAGTGTTGTTCTATTTGAGAAAGCTCAAAGGTGACGACCCCAACTTTTTTCTTAGGATATGTTGAGAGAGAGAGAGAGAAGGGGGGGGGGGGGGGGGGGGGGGGGGTGGGGTTGGGGGGGGGGGGGGGGAGGGGGGGGGGGGGGGGAGCTTTTCTTTGTTGTATTTTGTAAAGCAAAAGAAGAGATCTGGAAAAGCCTGAGGAAATGAAAGGCAGATAAACGAATTTCATGGGAAGGTTTTTGGTGGCATGGTCAAACACATACACAATGATGACTCAGTATATAGACCTGTCTTCTGTGTTGTATTTTTGTGTTCTTGTGTGTGTTTAGGATTTGCCTTTTGGCTCAACATTTTTGTGTTCTTAGGTTAGGGAGAGGAAAAAGTTCACAGGATCAACTTCTTTATTCATCAATGAAACTCTTCATTACTCGTCAAAAGAAACTATTTATCAAGTTGCTATTTGTGTTTTGCTGCTGCTTATTGTCCATTGCCTGAGTTTCTGACTTTTGTTTTTTGATCAACATAAAATTGAAATTGGAGATATTCTCATAGATGAAAATGGAGATTCTATTATCACTGCAAGCAAAGTAGAAAATGAGGTAAAAGACCCTGAAGATATCGAACTCCTAGCCATCTTCGGAGGTCTTCAAATCTGTGCAAGCATGGGCATTCAGAAACTGATTCCTGAAAGTAATTGTTTGATGATGGTCAATGTTAGAAAATCAGGTGAGAGAAATAAAAAAAAACCTCCAATTTTTGTTTGGAGAATGTATTGTTCAATATGTAAATGAAGTAGCACATAAACTGGCGAGGTATGCATGGAATGTTGAGTGTCTAGAAATGTGGTGGGAGAATATTCCTGAGTTTGTTTTCGAAGTTATTTGGCTTTATAAAAACTTGTAATGTTTTTTCTATTAATGATATTGTTTCCCTATTAATTAATGAAGTTGTGGATTAGCCACGTCTCTCCTCCTAGGCTACCCTTCAATAATAGAGAATTGCGAGTGGATGGCAGAGGAGCTCAATGATATGTTGTCAATGATGTTGACTGCTTTAATAAATTCTACAGCCAGTCAACTACAACAATTAGATCGCCATTCCTTATTTGGATGCAATGAAACAGAGATAGATGGATAGCACCTTGTAAGATCAGTTTAGTTTAAGTGATATATATCAAAAGGTGTGGATAAACGTACATTGTGTGTGTGTGTGTATATATATATATATATATATTTGTAAAATCATCACCTAATCTAATAAGATTTAAATTTAATTATTTGTATTTATATTATATATTTTATATTAATCAACGGCCTACTAGAGCGGTGAAGATACACGGCCTACAAGCTTTTCTGTAAAGAAAATAGCTTTGTTTACACGTGAGGCAAAGCAGTGTCACGAAGACAGACTCATGAGAGACAGGACCGGTGACCACCGGACCTCTTTCGCTCCAATCTACCGGACCACTATCTCCAAGACTCTCAGAGCTCCACTTCCGGTTCACACAGAAGAACCATCCCCCGCCGTGCATAGCCTGCTTGAACAGAGGCAGAAGCCGAAGCCGAAGCCGAAGCCGAAGCCCACTGCCCAGACGACTACCATGCCACTCTCAAAGATCTCAACTCCAAATTCCGCACCCCGAGGAAATCTCTTGGCCAGGTCCTCCCCCATATCCCCTCTACTCCACTTTTTACTTTTTCCGACAAAATTTAATCGAATTTCCCGAAATCTTTCGGCTTTGTTTGGTTCCTTAGAAAATATTAATATAAATGACAATTCCAAACGCTTCCTTTTTAGATGTAGCAGAAAGATATAGAGGATTCAAGATACTTTAACTTCTCAATGATTTCACCTACAACTGTGCTTGTCCGGGGACGTAGTTGTTTGGTGTTAAACTCGCTTCGAGAAAATTTCCCAATGAATGAGTGTCTGTGACTGCAGCATTATTTGTTGAATAATGAGATCAATGTGCAGCTTGCGAGTGCAGCCAATGTTGAAGAAGGCGATGTGGTGCTAGAAATTGGGCCCGGGACTGGCTCTTTGAATAATATTCTCATTACTTCCGGTGCCATTGTTCTTGCTATTGAAAAGTTCTTTAGAACCCAATGCTTGCTCTTTTGCTCCACTCATCTACTCTATAGGAAGAAAGATTGCAAGATTTTGAGCGTGCAAGCATCTGCTTGGTTGCACATGCTTTCGTTGGCTTGTATGTAATGCAATTAGCATTATCTTAAGCCTAATATGTATGCAAGCAAGCATGAGAGAAATGTCTTGCATGTAAGTTGAGTCTGTAACTACAGAAACTCTATTTATTCGGATAGATATCCTTCCCTTTGACTCAAGATTGAGCTTTTGGTCTGATATAGCAATTTTGTTAGCGAAAAGGTTAAAATATAATGCTAGTCCGAAATGGTGACTTTTGATAAGAGTGTTTTTTTTTTTTTTTGAAAAAAATGTGAGGTTAGTGTAATGAGAAATTCTTTTTCTTCTATATCAATGCCATAGACTGACTTTGTACATTTTTCATGAACTTTAGGATCCCCACATGGCTGCTATTGTGAGTGAAACATTTCCAAGCACAGACAGGTTGAAGGTAAAGTATGACTTTGGTTGTAGCTAAAGCTGTAAATGGTATTGATATATTATCACTGATTTCTCCTAGCTGTGACTCATGTCTGTCTTCTCCGGAGCATTACAGTAATTTGACTCAATTAACTTGAATGGTAACATTTTATCTTACTGTTTGAACTATGGGAAGTGCTTCTCTTGCTTTTGACCATAATGACTAACAAAATTGAAGAAAGCACAGGAAGAAAAAACAATTTGCTTTCACCTTTTTCATTCTACAGCAAGTCTCTCCCAAAATGCTTTTAGAAGAATAATTTTTCTCCAAGTTAGAAGTTGTACATTGAAGTTTGGTATTAGTTTCCCATCCTCCGTATACTTAAATTGTTACCTTATGCATATGCGTCTTTAGAAAAGCCAGAGTATTTTGTGTATTATAGTTGTGTATACAATTAATGTAGCTGAAAACTTTTTTGTTGATGGAACTTAAGCAGTGTCAAGTAGGAATTAACCATTTTCAATCTTCATTGAATGGCTCTAAATGCCTACATGAAGAATTAATTATTTACAATCTTCAGCGCCAGGTAGAAAGGTTTTTTATGTTTCCCTTGTGACTGAATAGTTGGCATTCTTCACTTTTAGATTTCCATGTGTATATTAAGTGACCGATGCCATTTTAACGGTCAGCATTCTATGTGGATACGTAATGGGTTTATACATATTTTTTGTGCGAGATCCTATGTTTTCCTATTGTCAATAATATGGGGTCAATGATTTTGACTGCTTTGATTGAACTGTGTAGGTTTTGAAGGAAGACTTTGTGAAATGTCACATTCGCTCCCATATGTTGTCATTTCTGGGAAGTATAAGGTTGTTGAATCATTCAAAATCAAGATATGCAAAAGTGAGAATCCCACTTTTATGTACACTAGTTGCATAATTATGCAATGCATGGAAATAACTAAATATGAAATGAAAAATAATACTTGTAACTAATTTAAAAGAGTATCAATGTCTGTACCTTGATATCTATAATTTGGTTGAATACATTGATCTTCTCTCATCTTGCTTTCCTTTATTTCTATATTAGTGATGGAGACCTCACAAGCTACGCTTGAGTAGAGAGGGACCAAGAATTCTTTATACAGTGTCAAAATAACCAAACTATCAAAAGTCATATCTAGCTTATAGGTTATTAACTTCCACTAAAATGCAATAACCTTTATACATACATTACCTACAAAAATAAAAAGGTGTGCCTTGAAAACTTAAACACTGCTAACTTTAAATGAAAATTATTAATTTAATTAGATAAATTATTTTAATTTTGAAAACTTTTGACTTATTTAAATATATCAGTTAAAATTCATTTAATAACATAATGAGGGAGTAGATGATAATAGGCATGCTTTCAAAATTATATATTGTAGTGGTTTTAATTTTTATTTGATAACTTAATAGGGGAGTGGTTGATGTGCTGGAGAGGAGACAAGCTCCATGCTTCCAAAGTTCTATATTAAAAATTTTATTTCACCATGATCTTGAACGTGTTCTCTAGTTACTTTTTATTCATTAAAAGAACTGCATTTTCAATACCAAGAGGAAATGGATGCACAACCTGTCTTATTAGGATGGAATGTTAAATTCATTTCAGTTGTTCAGACTGGATGCACAGTTTTTCAATTCTCTGAGTACGTGTCGAAGATGATATGGTGCACTTTTGTGTGTGTGTATGTGTCTCTGCAATTTAACCTTTCCTCCATACTTAAAGTAAACACTGAAAGACAGAATACAATCTTGTTCACACATATTCTCCTATATATATACATATATAGCAATCTGTATAAGTTTTTTGTCTGTAGGTTGTCTCCATTATACCCTTTATAAAGTCCCTATGTAGTACCTCTAATTTGTATGCTCTCTTTGGAGTTCCTGCTTTCAAACAAATCCATCAGTTAGTGGCCAGAAGGAACCAAAAATCTTTGTTAGAGAATTGGTGAAAGCCTCTCAGTCTCATGTCAAATGGTTGGTGTGTGAAGACTTTCCCTTCTCCATGGAGCTGACAACTATTCTTAACATACCTCCTAGTTTTTTGGAACAATTTGATATGCTTCTACTCATCTCTGAATATGGTGGAACTTGACTTATTTTTGGTTTTTGGCACTGAGAATCACTAAATTCAAGCCTGCAGGAACAAGCATCAACCTGACCATCTGGCATGGAACTTCTGACCCCTGGTTGTTAGCAGTTACTAAAAGATCTTAGCTGTTGTTTGGAACACATGTGGGTCCGAGAAGAGTAGATTGCTTGGTGATAATCATCACCCACCGCCAATTCTACTTCTCATCTTATTTGTAATCTATGTGCATTCAAGGGAACAGAGAACAAAAAAATACATCAGTTTGTCAAATAATGCAGATTAGCCTGATCCTTCTTATGTTCTGTAGGTTGATGCTGCTGTTGTTACATTTAAGTTGAAGCAAGCTGAGGAGTATCCCCTAGTTTCTTCCATTAAGAGCTTCTTCTCAATGGTACTTTCAATTTATATATTATCGTTATAAAATTTTCAGATTTTTATTGTTCCAATAAATTTAACTAGTTTTAGTGCTAATTGGAATCGTGTTTTTTTGTCTTTTCTTATTCCTGTTACTCATTCTGGGAATTTGTAGCATTTTTCTAGAATTTAAGACTTATCCAGCCTTTACAACATGAACCAAGGCCATCTATTTTGTTGATGATTTTTTACTACTAGTTATATCAGTCTGACGACTGCCTTGTTATTTCATTCTGGTTATAGGCGTTTACTTTTCTATGGGAATATAGGTAAATTCTGCATTCAACAGGAAATGTAAGATGTTACGGAGATCATTCCAGCACATATGCGCATCCCTCGAAATTGAACAAGCTTTCGGAAGTATTGGTCTTTTTTTTTTTTTTTTTTTTTTTCTCAGAAAGGCTCGTTAAGTTGGCAATATATCTGTTAAGACCAGAGGAGCTCACATTGGATGATTTCGTGAAGGCTACCTTTGTGGATTTGAACGAGTTGTGCAGGGTAGTTATGGAACCCATGAGTACAGCAGAGACGGTGCTTGATCCTAGGGGTGTCAAATCGTGTCAACGGATCATGTTCGTGTCGTGTCAAGGCATGCACATTACAGTTAATGGGTCAACACGAACATGACCCGTTAAGGATTTCATGTCAAAATCTTCAACACGAACACGACACGTTAAGATAACGGGTCAACACGACACGACACGATATGACCCGTTAGCAAATATAAATTAAATTAACACGACACGACACAATCCAACCCGTTTCAACCAGTTTATGTTAACACGACACGACCCGTTTTAACCCGTTTATGTTAACACGACACGACCCGTTTGGACACGAATACAACCCATTAACCCATTTAACCTGATTAATTTTATATAAATATTAAAATCATAATACCTATAAAAAAAATAAAACTTAACTTTAAGTCTAAAATTACAATCCAAACAATAAATATATCAAAATTAAAATTCCAACAGCACCAAATTTGATAAACACACATTGTAATAATATTAATGTTACAATTGTTTGGCCCACATAGGGCAGTTCTTATCCTCATCAACGCAATCCCCATTGTCGGGGTCCCTTGCTGGTTTATCAAAGGATCGGACGTGAATCCACTTGGTTGCAGACCACTTCTCACCCTCAATAACAGGGCAGCTCCCATGCAAGCTGTTGGTATCTGTAGTTGCATCAGGATGAAGACTGAAGAATAGCAAGGCATCACCCTTTATGGGTTTCACTGCATTGTTATGAAAAGGTAATTTTCAGATCTATGATGGATGTAGGGTAAGAATTTAAAGAACAAATGTAAATTACTCGAGAACAAATGTAATAAATAGATAATTGTTGTAAGACAGGAATCAACAGAATTTAAAGAGATGCCTCTGAATAACTTAAAACATAAATTAGCATTACTCGAGTAAAACAATAGAGAAATTCAGATTCGTTATTAGCCAACAAATTAATACCTGCATAGCCTTTTTTAGCACAATCAGACCAGCCATCGTCCTTTGGTTGAGACATCCTTGCCTGTGGAAGAATACAAATAAATGTTGACTTAGTGAAGTAGACATATAGGAGAAAAGGAAAACACATACATACACGGAACGCATTGAAAGGAGCTGTGTAACCAACTTAAAGCCCATCACAAAATTTCCAGACCAGGAAAGATTGTCTCCCCACCCTTCTCAACATCAGACAAATACAGGACTCAAGCATTAGGGATGCTGAACTTAAAATACAGGACTCAAGCATTAGGGATGCTGTTTCTGACCTGCCTCATTTTATTCTTTTTCATGGAACCTCAGATTATTCCATTCCATCAGACGCCAGGTTAGAATCTTCCCTGAAATAAATGCTGCAAACTCACTATGTTTGATAGGAGGGATGGAAAGTACCTAATGAACTCCATCCCAAAATGGGGCTTCCTCGATGGAAAAAAAAAATGTGCATATCTTTCCCCTCCTCTAATCCTACTCACATTGTCTCTATGAGTATGAACTGATGATAATGAAGAAGACATGATGCTAACCCACTGGTGAATTTAAAAGTCAAACAAAGTAAATAAAAATAAATAAACTCTTCTAGTATTGATAAAATAATTATCTGACTTACCTAAAAAAAAGTTGTGGGAAATACGATTCATTGGATTTGAAATTGAATGGATACGGTGCACAGGGATAAAAAAATGTTATCCGTCTTATGTTTGATACTTGCTTTCTTCATGTTTCTGAAAGGATACATCTCACACCCAACATAACTAATACAACTCCATTTTATGCCAAAGTTAATGAAGCATTCATTTTATTAGCGTCTCACCTAAATACTTATCAAAAATTAAAAAGTACCTTTCTAAATGCCAAAAGCTGCCCGTGATCTTCTCTCGATTGGGACATCCTTGTGAGAACTGAGAAATGCACGCAAGACGGCTACAAACACAGACTATAGTATTATACCACTACACGCTTACAGATTTATACGAAACCTTAACTCTACGCAAAATAAATGAAAGACCTTCGGAATTAAAAATATAGGCAATGAATCAATATAAACCACAAAAGAAATGCAATTTATTGAGAGAGAGAGAGAGAGAGAGACCTGGGACGCCATGACAGCTGAGAGAGAGAGAAAGAAGGTTTCTTCAATCTCGGGACGTCGCAGATCTATGTCTGTGTGAGGAGGAATACGACGGTTTGGGCCACCGTGAGTCTGAGACAGAGAAACTCATGAGCCGTGGGCGAAGGGGTGTGGGCCTGGCGACGCCGTGGGTGACGGATTTCTGGGTTGAAGTCGAAGAGGGGCGTGAGCCGCGTGAGAACTGAGAAGAGAAGGAAGAACAGAGTGAGAACAGAAAAAAAAAATGAAGAGTGAAGTGGGGGGCGGCGTGGGTTAAGAAATGTTAGGGTTTTTAAGTTTTTTGAATTTTAGACCTAAGGGTATAAAGGTAAATTCGATTTTTTTAACGGGTCATAATGGGTCATAACGGGTCAAAACGGGTTGACCCGTTAGTGACCCGTTAAGCATTCGTGTCTTAACGGGTTGACCCGTTTTGACCCGAACCCGATAAGGGTAAACTCAAACCCGCTTTTAACGTGTCGTGTTCGTGTTGGGTTAACAGGTCATGTCACAAATTGCCACCTACTTGATCCTCGTCCTTCATCACTTCCCTTTCGTTTTTAACAACTACTTGCAGATTCTTTCCCCTCGTATTGGATTTGGGTATCTATCAAGGTGGCCAAATCAATCAAACCTTTGGTTGCATCTTTGCATGTTGACTATTTTGAAAAGACAGACAGAAACAGAGACAGAGATTTGAGAAAATGGCAAAAGGCGTCCTTTTGATTATACTAACCACGTGAAAATCATCAGCGACACGGTAGATCTATAGACAAAAATTGTTTCCTTATAGAGAGAGAGAGAGAGAGAGAGAGAGAGTCTCCCTTCTCCAACTCTGCTCTCGGCATTAACTATGTAGTTGAGAGAAGAAAAATTGAGGGAGAGATTTTGTGTACAATCCGCAGGGGAGAAACTCTGTGGGAATACTTGGAAAGTTGCGGGGTCCTAGGGCAATAATCAAGTGCAGGTCGTGTGTATGGTTTTTACTCTCCTTATATTATTGATCTGACTTTATTGATTTTAGGTGCCTTCACTTTCAATACTCGCTGTAATTTAAAATTTGGAGCACTATGGAATGAGGCAAACTTGACTGCACAAAAGAGTGGAGTTTTATGTGCTTTATCTAGGAAAAAAAAATATACATGCCATATGTCTACGGTATAAATTTACACAATTAGGCCTGGTTGGCAAACTTCACTAAAGGAAAGACCCATCAATAATGTTTATGTGATACCCTATATGATAACGATAAAGGTAGGTGGTGAAAGAGATTCCACATTGTTTAGAAAGGAGAACTACTTGCTCTTTATAAGATTCTAATGGGGCTCCAATTATATAATTAAATAGTCTTTCTAGAATATAGGTAATGTGGTTTAGGCTTTATATTGGGGTGATACAGTTTATACACTATTGATAATTTCAGAAAAAGAATCGTTTCTTGGAGATGACAATTGTTCATGTATGAAACTTTCAATTCTATCCTGTCTTCCTGTCTTGATGCAAAGTAGCCAGCCAGAAGTTGCAAAATGAGAGAGATGACCTACCACGAAATGAATGGTTAACTTTGTGGCAATTGCCTTTGTAAATGAGAGACATGAGATTTTACCATAAAGGTTTAACAAATTTTCTTCCCTGCAAAAAGTGCATGACCTCATGAGATGCCATTTTGTCCAACTCCAAACCTTAGCCATGCATGCATATGTTTTCTTGGCCAAAAGAACTGAGCAGCTACAATATTAAGGAGACAAGAATTAGGGAATTGGAATACATGATGAGCTGTAGCTTATCACTTTACCCAATTAATGTTGTGTATATATTTAAATATTTAATCATTCTAACTCTAAAACCCACGGTTAATTAATTTCTACATTATTGATATCACATATTTTGATCTTTTTATTTAATTTTGCTATATCAGCAGTGTGAAAAGTGCACTCCACACCGTCACTCAAATATAATTATTCTAATTTTAAAGTGTGGAAACTGCTACGTACCACCGGTTATTTCATTTTTTTTAATAAATATATATGAAGATTCATCAAATTCAGCAATAAATATATATTTTTTTAAATAAATATACACGTCGATCCGGATCTTAGAGTACAATAAGACCAGACAATAATGTTTTGACACTGCAGTCACATTTCTCTCATTTATGGCCAGACTTCAAAGTAATAGCTTATTACTAATAAATGAAATAGATCTAATATTTTCCAAAATTCATGCATTGTGCATAGTGGGCATAATTATTACCATTCCTACTTTCACACAACCGAACATTTGAATGTCAATGAGGAAGATTAACGAACATGGTTAGTATGCATGAACCAAAGGAGCTTAAACAGATAACTAAGCAGTGAATTTGTAGTGGTACTTATAAGTGTTCACAAAAAACCTTTGGATCTTTTGAGTTTTGATTGCTTACAATTTCTTCTTAATTCCTTGTTTAAATATACAAAATCGACAAAACAGCCCAATCCTCAACCAAGAGATTTGGGGTTGGGTTCAAGGTTGACTATTTGGAATATAAATTTTGGCTTAGTTAAGTCAACCTCGAATGACCTGGAAGGTGATAGGTTTGGTCACCATTTTATCATTCATTGAACTAGTGGGGTTGGTTTCAAAGTAGTAGTTATAAAGAGATACTGAAAACACTATCCGTCTTCAAATAGAATAAAAGGTGTCATGCAACTGAACGTACACCTAGTTTCTTATTTGATCACAATAAATAATTAATTTTTCCTAATGAAATGCAAACACACCAAGTACTTGTTATCACTTTCATCCAGATTTCCATAAAAAAGTCAATATATCTAATAGGAAAATGCCCCGATGCCGCCTGGGGTTGACCGCCCAGGTTGACCGCAGGGCAAAAAAAATTTTTTTTTTTTTACTTAATGATTAAGGAAGTGATTTTAAGTATATTGGTGTATTTTTTTTTCTTAGTGATTAAGAAAGTGATTAAAAAATGTGAATGTCTACTAACACCAAAGAAAAAAATGATGTAACATAACAAGAAGTTTAAAGGAAAACCCTCGATTTATTCCATACCATTTTTGTTACATTCATCCGAAGACCTTCTTGTTGTTGTTGGATATGACTCATCTCCTCGGGCACGAGTTCTTAATTTTTAAATTGATACATAATATTTAATGTAATCATGATATACAGTAGCACGAAGAAATATTCCCGATTACAGAAACCAATATCCATAAACAAATAGAATAAAAAGTTTTAGTGAACACCAATTTCATATTTGAACCCAATAAATAATTATTGAAAACCAAATTCATAGATAAATGACCGTTATAACGATCATTAAAAATGTCAAAAGAAAGTCAATGTATCTAATTACATAGAGAGTTTGACAACTTTTTTTAAAGTATCAAAAACAAAATAATAACAGGTGTATATAAGATCTTCAATCCAGTTGGAGCACCTTTGTAGCCAATAAGGATTAATATAAAGAAGACTGATAACACTGAAAAAGAAAATGATGTAAGATACTGAGAAGCTTGTATGGAAGACCACAGGATCTACTTCATACCATTTTTTGTCACTTGGATTTGAAGACTCTGTTGGTGTTGGATATAGCCGATCTACTTTAGCACAACTTTTCTCTACTGGTGGTCCACAAAGAAATGGATTTTCTTCATAGCTTCTTTTATCAAATGTCCCAAATTGTGCTTTTACATCTGGAACATTACCTAATAAGTTGTTGTGAGCCACACTGAATACTTCAAGAAAGTTTAGACTGATCAATACTGAAGGAATTTCTCCACTCAAACTATTATGAGAGAGATATAAACTTTCCAATTGAGCCAACTTTGAAAATGATTCAGGAATTTTTCCAGTCAACTGATTGTAAGACAAATTCAGGGCATGCAATAAAGATATTTGTCCTAATTCAGGTGGGATGCTACTTGTTAGCTTGTTGCATGACAAATCCAATCCAAACATGAGATCAAGGACAACAACCTTATAAGAAAGGGAGCTATATTTAGTTACAAACTTGATCTCTACTTCAGCATCAGCATATTCAATAGCTTCACTAAAGGCAGAACTAGCCATGTTTGAGAAACCTTTATATGTGTAAGATTCTGTAGGAAGATCCATAAGTTGATGATTTGCTTCACTAATATAGTCAAAACTATTTGTTGCTATCTTCCCAAAAGATATCACGTAGAGGCATTGTGGTATGGACCCAGAAAAAGCATTCTTGGAAAGATCCATTATGCTTCTATCTCTTAACAAACACAATTAATTCTGAATTATACTAGTGACATGATTGCCACTCAACAAAAGTACTTGTAAGCTTTGAAGTTGTTCGATTTTACTAGAGATGCTGCCCGTAAAGTTGTATCTCCAATAACCAATGTCAAAAGAGATGAGGAATTGAAAAGAACTTTCGGTATTGATCTTGTGAATTTGTTCCCTTGCAAATATAGGTGTTTAAGCCCTAGTAGATTCAAGCAAAAAAGTAATAATCATGTAAATAAGTTATGAGAAAGGTCTAAAGTACCTATTAGGGCTGTGCAAAACACCCGATAAACCGAAGGACCCGTCTAAAGTGACCCGACCCGACCCTACTTTTATTCGGTTGTTATTTGATTGGGTGTCCAACCGTACTAGGAACGGATATTTCGTCTTGGGTGTCAACCCGTCTGAAAAGCTCTTCTCAGACTCATTTCAACACTAGGGTTACATATTTAAATGAAGCTTGAAGAATAAAGCTTCTCATGCAATTAACGGCAGCTAGTTCCTCCAATTGATGTCTTCATGAGTTGTCTCTCTAGTCTCCATGCTTTCTGGGAGAAGAGATTGAGAGCTTGCAGCCGAACAACCGGGGAGGACGCAGCAGATGACGACGCTGTTGCCGACTCGTGGGACCTCTTCTTCGAGCTTTGTTTCCTGCAAATCGACACCAATGACTTCTCCGAACTTAATGGTCACGGGGGCTTCAGTCCCATATACAAGGTAATTTGAGAAACCCACAGTCAACCCGTATACAAGGATGAATGTTGTTGGGTGATTGTTCCTCTCAATGGCGGGAACTGTGTGCTCGACAAAAATAACTCACTGAAATCCATCCTCATTCCCATTGTACTCTTTTTTTATTGATGATCAGGCTTTTTGCACCTAAGGTTCCCATCAATATGATTTTCTTTTCTCCTAATTTTCTCTTAATTTTTTTTCAAAACCTCTCTACGAAGCTCTATCCTAGTCTTTTTGTACCTTTCCCTTTAATGGAATCGATCCAAAAGCTTGAATATGTTATATACTAATCAACAGTGAATACCATTGTCCTCGTTTCTCTTTGTTATGTTTTGATGTGTGTTTGTTGATACCTTCATTAATTTGGTGTTCACCAATGTTTGGCTATTTCATGTAGGGCTTGATGCCAAGTAACTGTGTGAAATGATTTTCTTTTCTGCAAGTAAGTTTTTTGGGTCTTTTCTTGAGATTGAGGATGATGGTAAATTAATCAATAGTGAATGTTATTTCAGATCGTAGAGAGCTTTTGTAAATTGATGTGAGAAAGCAGGGGTTTTTTTTTTCTTCTTCTTCTTCTTCTTCTCGGGTTGTACGGGTTCGACCCGGTTTCATTTTGTTCGGATCAGGCCGGGTCGATTAAGTGACTTAGATGCATGCTTTCGGGTCGGGTCGGGCATAAATCCGTCTGGGCCAGGTCGGGTTGTAGGCCTAGTACCTATCATACTTAGCTCACATGGGATCCAACCATAAAAACCATTATTAGTCATAACAAGAGTCATCATGTATGACGTGTTCCCAAGCCATCGGGGCATTGTACCTGAAATTTTGTTGTTGTTGATATCTAAATACCATACGAAAAGAGTTGAATTAAGTAGTGGTATGATACTTGTGAATTGATTATCATTCATCAGCAGATAGTCTGGGTTTGTCCCAATGAAAATTGCACCGTTGAATCTGTTATGAGCAAGGTTCAATGCACTCAATGACAAGCAACCTGTATTTAATCCTCTTGGGACCCTACCTGAGAAATTATTGAAAGAAAATCTAATACCTCTAGATAAAGCATGCCACCAATTGAGGAAGGAAGATTGCCTTCAAGATTATTATTGGAAAGATTTGAATATAATAAAGTTGGCAAAATCTTGCCAATGTTTTCTTGAAGTTTTCTGTCCAAGTGATTGGTCAAGACATCCATCCAGGTAATATGTGTGTGGATCAATGATGTTAAATATAACTGACCCACAAAAGTGTTATTTTGAAGATCTAGCACGCGTAATCTTGTATTGTTTTCAACCAACCAATTCGGAAAGCTTCATTTCAACTTATTGTGAGAAAGATTAATTGTATTTAGTTCATGCTAGACAAGAAGAAATTTCAAAATACTACCAGTGAGCTTGTTCAGATTACAGTTGTACAATTCAATGATCTTCAGCTGAAGCAAAGGGGACCAACCCATGGAACCTTTAGTTTCTATTTCAACTTTATTATTTTGCCCATGGAATATAAGAACCTTAAGCTTAGAGTAATTGGAAAATAAGTTGAATGAGAATATGCCCACAAACTGGTTATAACTAAAATTAATGTACTCGAGACTTGTTTCGTTGGATTCTACATATGATGATGAAGCATTTCCATTGAATTGGTTAGTGGAAATATCTAACACCACAAGAGATGTCATATTGTTTATGCATGAAGGTAGGATCCCCTAAAAGTAATTGTAAGATAGATCTAACACTTCAAGCTTCTTCAATTCACAAAATTCCGTCAAAACAAATAGCATGAAAATTATTTATGCTTTACTCTAACAATCAATCAGACCAATCACCTTTATGTTCAATATAAAACAAAAATTGTCAATACATAAGTAATTATAGATCATTAGGGTAATGCTAACAAAGTGTAAATGTCTGTGCAAAAGTAGTTTCCCAACAGATTGAGAAATGATTTCCAAGACCAAATTTGCACTGATATCCAAATTAATTATCTAACTTGCTTATATTGGCCAGTTCTACAAGAGAGATAGTGTCAAGTTTACCAGCTAACTATAAAGATGGATTGCTTATGCTTTTCTCCCACCAATTAATTACCATGCACTCTTTTGATACTTATTCTTGAACTTTGACTTATAAGTGTAACTCTATTCATAATTGTTTATTTAGTATCAATTATACCTTTGTAAAAAAATCACAATTGATTTTATAACAAGTATTTATGTCTGAAGAGGCAAAAGTATTCTTAATAGTAACCCTAAGCATCTCCAATTAAATGAAAGCTAATAATTTCATCTTTTAAATTGTGTTCTTCATGTGTAGTGGATGCAAAAGATCCGTACGTAGAATACTAATTCTTCATGAGATGATACAGCTCGATCTTTCCTACCTTGGATTGCTAGTCGTCCACCAAAATGATTATTTCGCAAGATAAGAACCTCCAAGTTGCTTAAATTTGCTAGCTCTGCATAACAATAAAAAAAATAATCACATTTTAATTATAGCATAACAGAACTTGTTGTTATAACATATTTCATGCTGCCATTGCACAAGCCCCTACGTACTATCACTGATGAGTATCATCATTGCCTTAACGTCAATGATTTAGATTTAGATTATCAAATCAATATTATGATTTCAAATTGTTTTTGCTTCTAAGGTCATATGAAATTCAAGTTTAAAATCTTGTCCAAGTCTAAATAATCTGGACATTTGATTCGAAGAGGCACATACAAATGTAATTCACTCAAATTATCTCAAAGCCTACGAATCTATGTATTAAAAGTATTGTTCAAATGCCATAGAGAAAGATTAATTCAGGTAATTTTTGTTCCCACAAAACATTATGTTTTTTTTTTCAATTAACATGCATGCTATATACGTCACATACATGTAACCTAACAAATGACATCCTAAAAAAATCAGCATACCTTTGGTTGGAAAGGATCCCCCGTCAACTCATTCCAAGCAAGATTGAGAGTCTTGAGAGATTTGAGTACTGCAGCAATTGATTGAAGAAAACTAGCTAGTATTGTTGAGGAAATTTCGACTAAGATCTAATATTTCCAAGTTCTCCAATCTTGACAACATTTTCCAATTACCTGTATGTAGACAATTTATTAATTTAATTTTTTTTATCAAATGAAGAAAAAACCAGTACAATTAGAATGTATTTTGAATAAATTTAGTGATTTAGAACTTGTGAACTTTTGGACAACATGATCACGTAATAATCATAAATATATATAGGAATAGTAATAATATTTTAAATCTAAAAAACAAATATAGAAAACATATATCCTAAGCTGTAATTATTATTTTGAAATTATTAATATTTCATTGATATACTATAATAAATTGATTAGTCAATATCTGAACTAAATTAAATTACATCCCCTAAATTAGTCTTTTGCCTGAAATCTACAAAAAGATAAACTGATCATAAAGTAAATCCTATAACATTTATTTTTTTGCTATATTTGAGTAATGGGGGTTTGAACTCCAGACTTCCATTTTGAAGATCGAGAGTAATGTCAATCAGACCATGCACAGGCCTTTGGCAAAACAATATAACATTTATTAAGAAAACATAATAAGTAGACTTGAAAAAAAAAGTTTTTGTTTCCTTAAAAAAAAAAAAATTATGTGGACTTGAAAACATAATAACTCACCAGCATTGATAATAAGTGGTTTTTGTTTCCTAAAAAAATGTAGTATTTCTTAATCAACTTGTTATCATGTCAGTTACACATAATTAAGTCTATTAGAAATGGTTTAAAGCAAATATGGAGTGTGAGAATTAATAATCATGATAAATACCTTCACCATAATTTACTCCTCCCAAATCATTAGATGCTACAATAGAAGGAACTTTTTCCAGCGCTTAAAAATCACTGGGAAAAGTCTAAATATCCCCGCCAAATGTCAATATCGGCGATTTTAAAATCGCCGCATGTTCGCCGGTACTATTCAGCCACTTCCGATATACTGCAGCGGAAATACAAAATCACCGCTAAAAGTAAATGATTTCCCAGCAATTTTTTCATCGCTGCTATTGAGATAAAAAAAAAAGATTTCCCAACGATTAAAAAATCACTGGCAAAAGATTTGACAGCGATTTTCTAATCGCTGTGAAAGGTGTTTTCGGTTTCTTAATACAATCCCAGCGATTAGAAAATCGTTGTCAAATCTTTTGCTAGCAATTTTCTAATTGCTGCTAAAGGTGTTTTCGATTTTTTAACAAGAACCCAGCAACAGAAATATCGCTGGAAAAAGATTTAACAGCAATTTCCTAATCGCTGTGAAAGATGTTTTCGGTTTCTTAATACTATCCCAGCGATTAGAAAATCGTTGTCAAATCTTTTGCCAGCGATTTTCTAATCGCTGCTAAAGGTGTTTTCAGTTTTTTAATAAGATCCCAGAGACAAAAACATTGTTGGCAAAAGTATCATCAGCGATTAAAGAATCGCTGTTAAGATCTTTACCCGCGAAAAAAAGCCTTTTCTGGTGACTTTTAGTCGCCGCAAATAGTATTTAAAAAAAAAATTAATACTGGTTAACTTGTATGGCTGTTATAGCCTAAAACATACAACATCCTTATCATAAAATGTACAAAAATATACTATAAAAGGCTAAACAACTTTATAGTCAAATGTACACAACTTTTGTGATTAAGAGAAAATAAAGGGCTAAACAAAACATGTAAATTATACACACAATCTTCTCAAACTATAAAAACCTAAAACAAAAATCATCATCATTGTCACGTCATAGATATTGCTCTAAAATCAGCATTATGTAATCCCAATTCATAGAGATAAAATCCATATGCTTAAAGACAGTAACCCAATCCTTTGAAGGGGTATTTGATGAACCAGGGCACCTGTAGCTTCTTCTTCTTTTTCTTTGGACAATATCTGTAGCTTCCAGATATTTGAAGACATTCCTGCACTTTGCATCTTTCTCTCCAAGGAAGCCACGTCATCATCATTGTCACCAAGCTCCTCTTTTAGAGCTCTCATCTGGAATATGTTTAAGATAAAGTAACCAAGATAGAGGAATAATTAGGGCAGATAAAGAAAAGTAACAATATAAATATTTTCTACTGCATAACTAAAGCTAAACAAAAGGAAAATCGAAATGTTAATAACAAAAATGATAAAATAAAATAAACCAAATATGCAAGGTTGCAGCATAATCTGGGGATAAGTTTAAGTTACTCTTCTCTTGTATCCTCTGTAAGTATCAGTGGGTCTTGATTGCAATCTTTGGTCAAGAGAAAGTTCAAAATAGCAAAATAGATAGCAAAGTTAGGGAAGATCACCATCTGCCAATATAGTGCTTGACAAGAAGGGGAGCTAGTATCTGAAGAAAAACATAACAAATACTTATCACTATCCAAACACTAAGCAAACAATATCATAGAAATCTACAAGCTGCTGCTTTTAGTCATGAAATTATAGAACCTAACAGGAAAAAAAGTTCCTACTCACTTCTTTTTTCCCAACAAACTAAAGCCACAACTAGGTTGGAAGACAGCACTTTTCATCACCTTCTCTTCAGATACCCTTACCCAGTAAAACAAAATGATTTGGAAATAAAAACAAAACAAAACAAATCAAATAATACACAAACTTATTTCTAGCCCTTTTCATTGCATAGATATTCCACCTGTATAGATGACGCTTGTAATTTTTCTGATCAATTGTTATAAAACTTTGTTTTTTAATACTTTACTCCGTTGGTTGATTGTAACTGATTTTAACGGTATGAACTTTCATAAATTTTTTGTATCACTAGATTATCACTAAATGCATGAACTTTCATAAATTTATTGTTTCCCTTGTATATGTCCTGGGTACTTGGGCTCTTGCCTACTCTAAGTATTAATAATAATTTTGTTTACCAAACTAGGTAAACATGCTTGCAATTGAATCCACAGCATTCTGCCGTGTCTGCTTGTCTGTGGGGTTGGTTGGCGAGCCATTATTTTTTATTACAGGCACTATCATTGGATAAAGTGGATGGGCATTTTCAATCAAAGGTTAATGACCAACATATGTTTGCACCAATCTGATAAAAGTGATAACTCATGTAGGTTTGATAGCTCATGTCACAAACCTATTAAATCAAACCTTAAAATATGCAAATTCAAAAGTGATACATTTCTATTGTAACTTATCAAAAAACTTACTACATAAATCTCTTACCTCTTTTCTCCTGTCGCGTTTCCGTTTAACCTCATGAAATGTATCTGTGGGACATCAAATACACATCCCAGGATCTGGACTTCTGGGTCTCTTTCAGG
The DNA here is from genome assembly GCA_011037825.1 of Carya cathayensis. Classification (NCBI taxonomy): domain Eukaryota; kingdom Viridiplantae; phylum Streptophyta; class Magnoliopsida; order Fagales; family Juglandaceae; genus Carya; species Carya cathayensis. The sequence continues at coordinate 642,971 of QGSO01000185.1, forward strand.
AAGCCAACCCAGCATATATGTTGGATTTTCTGGCATGATACCACTTACACTTGCACTGTTTTGAAGCAGTACTTGTACCTAATGGTATACATTAGCAAGAAATTAAGTTAACTTTTTTCGTTCTCCAAACTAGTAATATAAAATTACTGCAGTATTTTAGTCCATTCTCATTCTAAATTGAAGTCTCCTTGCATATTATTTTACATTTGTTCTCGAATTACTCTATAACAAATTATAGTGAATTACTCTATAAATTAAACATCAGCAATACAAGGGAAAAACATTCAGAATAAATCAAGAAGCAAAAAACCAGGCTTCTTGACAGGTTTGAATATCTGCTTCACCCTTTAACTTAAGAAGAGCCATTTGGAGAAACTGCAAATATACTTAAAATTAATTATCTTAAGCAAATTCAAAAGAAAATTTAAAACTAGGGTCATGGCCAACTCGCCCAAATAAAGATTTGTATTTAGAGAGTGCTAACCCCTTGGTTTTGAAGTCTTTCGAATTTGCATGGGAATTGATTGAAATTTCTCAACAACTGAATAACTACATGAAAATTCTATGTATGCCTCGTTTTCAGTGTTATTCAAAGACCACTGATAATTGAGTTATTAAGAATGCTAGGCCAGAAAGTTAAGCTATTTTACATGGGGGGCATAAATTGTTAATCTTCGAGCATAATGCATTGATAAAGAAGTACTTGTTTAGATAAACACACCCATTCTTCACCATCCATATTGCTAAATGCAATAAACACACCCGTTAGCAACCATCCATATATGGATGGTTCTACCCAGAAATTGATAATTGCATCCGTTGTTCAACATCTTCATTTTTAAGGCAAGCTGTAATATATAGTGTGTATACATATATGTCAAGATAGAACTTTTACTATCGTGTTCAAACCTTTGACATGTTTTTTATTTCAATTTTTTATCATAAATAATTGATGGGCTTCCCATGCATTAATTATACTAATTCAAGTACTTTTGCTGCATAGCAAAGTAGCATGAAAAAACAGAGTGCATAGCAGAATTTTCAGCACTACCATGGACAACTAGCAGCTTTAGTATATTCATACTCTTAAACATCCCTCATTTAACCACGATCTCAACTACATAAACCAAGCATACTAGAGTTGAAGAAAACTTGAGAAAAAACATCATTTTTTTTGTGAAAGTATAGCATAAACAGCAAGAGTAGCTCAAGATTTCCCAGAAAATTCCAATTGAACCTACTAGTTTGAATAAAATCCTTGGTTGCTTACTTAGGCTATTAATCTTGAAGAAAATTGTTAAAAAAAATACATTCTCATCTCCACTAGTTTAACACATATAAATAAAGGGTTAAACATAGTCAAAACATGATTCAAACTCAAGAAAAGGCAATCTTATATAAATCGTTTTATTGTTCCTATGAATGTAATCCAAATCACAAGCAGCTGGCTATATACATATATATAAACACAGATTATTATCAACACAGATTCATTAATCTGTGTGGCCATTAAATAAATTAAAATAAGAAAAATGCAATAAGTTCTATTTAATTATTGCCAATTTTGGTACCACTATATTCAGAACTTTGTACATCAATTTTTGCAAGATTTTCTTCATGACTTTTTGCTAACATCCATCACAATGGATGTTAACTTTGAGAACAAATTTATTCATGCACAAGCAAGCCAAAAAAAAAAACAAAGCATAAAGCATAGGTAAATACTAGTCAAATGGAATCAAATATCAAGATACTTAGCTATTATTGGCTTTGGGTATAACATGGGGCTAGCAGGAGCATATAAGATACAATGCAGCCAAACACGAAACAATGCAAAATAAGTTCATCAGAACATGTAGAAATAACTTAAAAACTATTGAATTATATAATTCTAGTCTTAGCCTGAATATAAATAAAGCAGTCTCATCTTATCCTAGAGAATTAATGTTATTGGTCAAGGCATCGGCTGGGTATTATACAACAAACCTTGACATGTCACAATCGAATTAAATAATTGGTTTACCAAAATCCCAACAGATCTACTCTTTTCTTTTGACAGGCATTTCACCAAGACTATTATTAGAATCAAATCTCTAAGCAAATAACCAATAGTAAGGAAACCTAAAGAACCAAGACATGAAACCAATTCCAATATACTATAGTCAGCAGAATACACTTGACTTTCAATGATTATCTAATAATCATCAAAGTGAAAGAAAAGCCATAACAATTAAAGCAAAAAATAGAATTGTAGTAGCAAGAGAATTACTGGTGATTTGGAAAATTTAATAAAGGGGAGTAATTCTTTTTCTCTCCCAAGTGTCCATTAACTAAGATAATATTAATTAACTTAATTAACCAGTGAAAGTGAATAAATAGCTCTAAAAGTGAATAAATACTAACCGGTGAAATATAACCAAAATGCACTAAACATGAAACAAAATATGCAAGAAGATTTGTTGTTTGGCAAAGAAGCTCAACCCAAGAGCAATATGTGTGAGGAAATGGGCCAAAGGTCTTAACCAAATGTGGTTGTTCGGAGGGTCTTAACCAAAGGTCAACAAGCAAAGAAAATTGGGAAAAAAAACTCATTACAGGTATTTAGACCAGAAATTATCCATTTAGCACAGTCTCCCTTCATTATAGATATTCCAATGCATCAAATAGATAACACTTTATTTTCACAACATTTTAGTTTAACATCTTCTCTTATCTGGGAGAACAAGGCAACAAAAGACCAAAGAAGACAATGTTTATAGTAGAAAAAAAACTTAAAAAAATATATACATGAAGATGAAAGGATAAAAAATTCCTTTTACCTGGAGATTTCTTTGATTTGGATCCAACAAATCTATAATTTGCTCGTTATAAATCTGCAAAGAAAAAAAAATGTAAACAATCAAGTGGCATAAGCTTACAAGCGTAGTTAGGTCAAGCTTAGCAAAAGTATTTACAAACAATCAACCTCAAGAAAAGAACAACACTGATACTCGAGATATTTATCGGCATGCTTGATTTGCTCCCATAAAGGAAACACAAAAGCACAAATTAGGACCATTGTTCAACAATACAACTTAACCTTCAGTGATTTAAATGAAGTGAGTGCAAAACTAAAGTGAGTGTTGCGTGAGCAAATGAGAAATGGGAGGGAACTTACTGCTGTGAGAGATTGTCAACAGCAACCTAAAATCGCACTGCAACGTAAGAAAAATCCCCAAACACAAACTGCACAAATGAAACTCATTTCACAGAAATTTCATGGGAGTGGAAAATCCCTAGAAGTGGATGTGGGCGTGTTCATGCGAAGCAGTGAAGGAGAAGGGCCTTACCATCGATCAGCAACTCAGAACTCCCACAACGCCCGTAGCACCAAACCCACAAGAAATTTGCAGTGGAGAGAGAGAGAGAGGGTCTACTACGAAGGCCCTAGGGTTCGAAGTCAGAGAGAGAAGAGAGAGAGAGAGAGAGATACATGAAGATGAGCAAAAATCACCTCAGAGGAAGAGGCCGATCTAGTCTGGTACGATTCAGCTTCTGTTGGGAGGAAAATGGGGTGGGGGTGGTGTTCAAAAATGGAGATGAAATCAGCTAAATGTGGAAATTGGTGTAGTAATGGTGCTCGTGCGATTTTGGCGAAGGGAGGAACAGAGAGAAGTGGAGAAGGAAAGAAATCGGGGGGAAAAATAAAATCTGACCATTCTGCGCTCATACGATGTAAAAATGACGTTGGTTAGAGCGCTGCGAAATTTTTGTTTGTTTGTTTCCCAGCGATTAATCAACGTTGCAATAGTTTTTATTAATGGATCGGACTTCAAATGGCCGGGTTTAATTTTAAAAGTAGCAGCGAATTTTTAATCGCTGCAAAATATAACTTTTCCCAGCAATTTTATTTACAACGATTTAAAAATCGCTGGAATAGATCAGATTTCTTGTAGTGAAGACTCAATGTGGTAAGAGATGTAAGCCCACTTGGAGATGGTATGATGCTGTCATCAAAGTAATCCGAATCGAGATTCAATGTCTTCAGATATCTCAATATCCTTTGGAATCCTTCAAGAAAATTAAATAACTTTTATCAATATCCTTCGACGGGATAAAAATGAAACAAAAAAATAAATAAATAAAAGATTAAACGAAGCTTTCCACTCACACCATTTAATACTTATAAATACACGTGTAAGAATAGTTATAAATACAAGTACATGTATTTATTAAAATAGCATAATAAATGGATTTGAAAAAACATTGATACCTAAAGCCACGTGCACCAGCTAGCATTGCTTGAAAACACACCTAGTGTCGAAATTTATAGGGAAAAGAAATTTATATACGAGATTATAAATTAATATATAATATTCTATACCATAAGTACTACTCCTTATAATATATATGTACGTATGTACGTATTATACATACAATGAGCTAGGAAGTGTACTATAATAGAATACAGTCATCATTTATTCCTTGAGAAATTAAAATAAATGCATTAAAAATGGGTTAAGTACCTAAGATGGGTTACCAACTTATTATAGAAAATAAAGCAATCAATATCATACCTTAAGCTTAAAAGATCAATTATAAATCAATGTGTAAATTACAACCTAATAAATAAGAATTGCATTAGTAAAATGAAAATAACATTAGTCCAACAACTATTATTTATTTTAGAATTATTATGCAAAATACGATGAAGATAATTGCTATTGCTTTCAAATAATATTATAGAGGAATACTAATAATTTTTTTAAATCTAAATATATATATAAAACATCCTAAGCTTTAATTTATTCCAGAATATTTTAATAAATTCAAATCTTCAATTTAGATTATATTTAAATTATTGATATTTGACGTATTATTATTTTATTGTAGTTAGTATTAGAACAATAAAGAAGTTAAGTGAATTTTTAATAATGAACTAGAGGACAAAGACATAAATGTAAAAATCAAATAACATGTGCAGTTGGCTATAGGCTCTTTTATACTTATACAAATTATTTGAATTTTGAAGAAAAACAATAACAAAACAGTCGGAGGCAAATGCTCACTATCGAGGTGATCACCATGACAAAAGTAACAATGTTCTTCATGTTAGGCAAGCACCGCGGAAGCATTAAGGTTGCCACCTAGGCAAGCATAGGGGAAAGGAAAAGTGATCACCCAAGGAGAGAAAAAGTGGTTGCCCTGGGTGAGCAACAACTGCCCGCACCAGAGGCGAGCAATGTAGGAGAAAAAGTGCTCGTCACTTTGCTAAAACTAGCCACCACTGGGGCGAGCAAAGAGTGTTCGCACCCAGGCAAGCACCATGAAAAGAAATAAGTTCTCACCTCCAGGCGAGTACCGCATTAGAAGCATGAGGTTGCCCCGGCGAGCAAAGTGGAAATTAGGGGAATTGCACCATGGGGAGCATGCAAAAGTGGTCGCGCTCTAGGTGGCAATCATTCCAAGAGACCCACAACACGTGTGAGACCCTATATTTTAGTGTATTTTTATTGAAAAAGTATTTTATTTAATTAAAATATTGGTTCTTTTGTTTGAAATTTATTGAATTTTAGTTAGATTTATTTTAAGATTTTTTTAAGTTGTGAAATTTATTTTGAGGTGCTTTATTAGTATTAATTATTGTTTTGTGTTTAAATTTCTTTTTAATTTCAATTAGTTTATTTTTGGATTTTAAATTATGTTGTTAGTTTTTACTAATTATTTATTTTATTTTAGCCAGATTATGTGTTTAAATTATTTTATTCAATTTACTGCTTTTAAAATAGTTTTTTGTTGGATCAATTTCATGACACAAGATGTGAGGATTGGAGCTCATTTCTTTTCCCCATCTTTTCTTTTTCTCTTTTGCTTTTCCTCCTTTCTTTTCTTCCTTCCCATTTTCCTCCAGTCTCTCTCTCCTCCGGTGCGACAGCTCTCTTCTCTCTTCCTGTTGATTTTTTTGTCCCTCCGTCTGCCTGCCATGCTTCTCACCACCCCTCCCATCCTCTTCCTCACCTATTGGTGTCTACCCTCCTCCATTTTCAGCCCCTCCCAGGCCACCGATAGCCACCACGAACCCCTCCAAGCCACCATTGCCAGAGTAACCACCACGAGCTAAAATCCAATTGGACTATTTTTTACTTCCACCGCCATTTTGCCGGCACCCACGGCCAACCACCACTTCCATTAGATTCACCAACACCTTTAAGTTCTCCCCTAACAATTCCTAAGTCTTAGTCTATCCCCATTCAAAAGGGGGTATTTTGAGACCCATGACCTTAGTGCGATTTGCACTTTTATGTTGTCTTGCCGTCGCTTTTTGCACCTCTATGATCCTTTGAAAAATATTTTATAGCACTGTAAGTATTTTTCAAACTTCCTTTAAGATTTAAATATATTTTTGCTTTAACAATACATTGTGATTTGGTTGGTTGTGCTGGACTGATTCCAAGGAGTCAGGGGTCGGATGGATTTGAATATGAAGTTATTTATGTTTAGATGATGTTGGGTTTATTGGATAATTTGTCTTGTCATTTGCATTGCATGGTGCATGCATGTACATGTGTTGGAAAAGAAAAACTAGGTTTTCGTGTAATTACATGCATGTTCATATGCATATTTGGAAACTGGGCTTTTATATGAGAAAAGATTTTAGATGTGTTTGAAATGAACTGATTGAACGGTTTGATAGAGAGTCACTGTAGGGATGGTGGTAAGCAGGAACGGTGGTAGAGTTCCGCTTGTGATTCCTGCCTATGGTGCACGCGTAGGGATGGTGGTAGAGTCCTGCCTGCAATTACTGCCTACAAACAGAGGTGTAGGGATGGTGGTAAACAGGAACGGTGGTAGAGTCCGGTGTTCTATTGTGAGTATTGTGGCTTTCCACAACTCAAATATATATAAGGAAAATGGAACACTGGACTTTGAGTGTTAGAGTGGCTAAAATTGAAAGTTAGGGGTTGTATTGACTTAGACTAATTAATAATTATAATCATACCTTATGTAGTAGTGGAGATCACCAAGGCCTTAATTTCCACCTTTAGATATATTATGGGTTGTGTCATTTTTCACATTGATGATAAGACATAAATATAAATTATTGGAGGGAATTTTCCCAAGAATGTCAGCCCAACCCAGGTGAATGAGGCATGTAGCCCAAAGCCAGGCTGAGGCCGTCTGACTAAAAACAACCTATCTATAGGCTTTCTAGTCTTGAGAGAATTTAGGCCAAGTTAGTGGGCCGTGACCCGAAGGGCACCTAGTGTAACAGCCCGCTAGAAATTCAATGGTGGAATTTCTATAGATATTAGAAAGCTCGTGAAAACCCCATAAGTTTTTACGAATCGGCTAATCGTATAGGTTCTAATCTGTCAACATAGTTAATATTATCACTCACTATGGTGCCAGAAATGCGATTTTAATTATTTGAGGTTGTTAGAAGTGTCAGATTACGTTATAGTCTACACCACTAGCCTTAATTTAATATTTAGGATTTTTCAGTACTAAGTTTATTATGCGCTTTTTCGGAGTGAATAGTAACCGCGATAAGCGTACTAAGTGCAGTGTTTTCAAAATCACAGTGTGGAATATCCAAATTAGGTTAGAGAAGTTTTACTTGGACACTTGGAAAAATCTTAACCACACATAATGAATAGTATTAGATACTTGGCACAAAGAGAAACCATTAGATGGATTTGTGAAGGAAATCAATGTGTGAGATCACGCCACCTAAGCAAAACCTTTTTCATCTGATCAACCAAATTGAGCCAGATTAAAGATGGTTTCAACCCTAGTGAAACCCTAAATGGTTGGAATCCATTTGAAACCCCAAAAACTTGGTTGAAACCGAAACCTTAAACGGTTTCCCCAAACCCTAAAGTTGGCCTTCAAACCCTTTTGATCCAATTTCTAGCATTGTGTTTAATCACTTGATTAAATCACTTTCACATGCTATTAATTTCTCAAATTCTTATTATGACATCTTTATCCAACATTTTAAACTTTGAAAATTTGATTGGACCAAGAAAAATTGAATTTGGGCTTGATAGCATCTCAAACCCTAACCAAACCTCTTTTAAACCCCAAATTGAAGCCCACTTGGTTGAGGCCCACTAAGGCCCACGAATTTGGCCACCTTGGCAAGGCTTCTTGGAGAAGTTTCCTTCCCCACTTGGCAGATCATTCATTGCATCAAGCTGCACTCAATAGTATGGAGGAACCCACCCTATCAAGCACCATGCCCCATAGCTTTTGTCATTTGCCCCCACTATCCTCCACATTATGTCACATGTCTACACCTCCACTCAATGATCATTAAGGTCCAAATATTCCCCCTACAGAAGTCTTGAGTCGTGCAAGACACACTTACTTCACTTTAATCATTTCTTCACCCCGTTCTTAGAGAGAGACCCAAAAGAGCTCTCTCGGGCAGTTTTCTATGTGTTTTTGTGTGGAGAGTTTTGACCCTTTGTAAGTATTTTCACACGATGACTCTTTCATAAAAGTTGTTCCTCTTTGAGTCTAGTTTCCGTAGATGTATTTTTTGTATCATTCCATGGTCATTTGGTCGGTCAAAAGTATTTTTAACCATGGAAAGGTCATTCTGGGCGTGAATCTGGAGAGTTGTTATGTTTTGGAGTTTTTGACCAAGCTAATGGACATATCTTGGTCGAAAATTTTATGGAGTGTTTTTAGATGTGTTTAAGAGTTTTCATTGAGTTTTGTTGCATGACTAAAGCTTTTGATGATAATTTTCTTAGATCTAGAAACTTGAAAACTGGAAGTGGCAAAACAGTTTTTATTTGGAGAAAATTTGAATATTTCGAGGTTTGATCTTACTCTAAAGGCTTTGATATTTTTATATGATGATCCTAAGTCTCTTATTTTCATGTTAGGATGTTATTTTGGAGATATTTAGTATTAATTTCAAAGATATGATTTTTCTATGCAAGAGGATTTCGGTTAGGCCTAAGATTTGATGTTTTTGGATTAGAATCCATGTTTATTGATTTTTAGCCATGTGATTTTAAGTTTGATGGTTGGATCCTATTTAAGACACATCATTAAACCATGTGATGCTTTATTTCAAGATCTCACCTTCTTAAGCCATTGATCAAGAGATTTATCAAAACTAGTTAGGAAAAAGTTTCTGTTTTTGGACTAAGTGTAAAACCAAAAACTCCAAGTGTTATTTTGTGATTTTGGTGACTTTAGTTTGATGATTTAAAGCATGGTTGATGTTAGGATGATGTTATGAATATGTTAGAAGTAAGATTTGATTTTTGAATTCTTGGAGATGTTTTGATTTAAGGTCAAAACTTGTGATTCAAGTGCTTGGATCTTTTTACAAAAAAGTTTGGTGTTGATTATTAGCTTTTTCTAAATGGATGTTTTAAGTATGGTTTTAAACTTAGGATTGGAAGATGTTTGTTGCAAAATTTTGGTTTAAGCATGAGTTTTGAAGTTGGAAGGAATTGCAACAAAAATCAAGAGAAATGGCCTATGGATGTTTCGGCCATAGTGTGTTTTCCATAGTTGTGTTTTGTTTTAAATTTTTCTGAGTTGATATTTGAGTTTAGACAAAATTTACATGAGGAATGTAAATTTTGGAAATTTTTGGAGTTAGGATATGAAATCCTTAAGTTATGGGGTAAAATGGTCGTTTTCCCACATGTAGAGGGTAAAATGATAATTTTACTCTAAGTTAACTTGTTTTCATGTTTCTAATTGTTAGTAATTAAATTTCTAACTTTTAGAATGACCTTTTACAGTTTCTCGTTTCGCTGCTTTATTCTCGTAGAACGCGAGATCGAAGTAAGTTAGCTTTTAACTTACTATCAGTTTACTGTGTATGTATGATGAGTATAGAGAACTACAATTTATGTATGTATGTTATCATATATGCCATGTCATTACATTTTATCTGTTACGCATGATTTATTCTTTCATGAATATTTATCTGTTACACAATCTTTTCTATCATGCAATGTTGTATGTTATAAGTATGCCAAGTTAAGTATGCCATATGTTACATGTATGTCATATCATATGATATTCACTGTTGCAAGTATGTCACGTCAAGTATGCCATCTGTTACATGTTCGGTCATGTTACGAAGTGTTTCCATCTCAAGTAAGTCATGTCTTTCAAGTTATGTTTAAGTCAGCTATGTCCAGCGTACTCCTGGTGTAATCATTCTGATTGCTAGGGTACGTGTTTTTAAGATACTCTTGATGGAATCATTCTGATTGTCAGAGTAATATGAGGTACTCCTGGTGTAATCATTCTGATTGCTAGGGTACGTGTTTTTAAGATACTCTTGATGGAATCATTCTGATTGTCAGAGTAATATGAGGTACTCCTGGTGTAATCATTCTGATTGCTAGGGTACGTGTTTTTAAGATACTCTTGATGGAATCATTCTGATTGTCAGAGTAATATGAGGTACTCCTGGTGTAATCATTCTGATTGCTAGGGTACGTGTTTATAAGATACTCTTGATGGAATCATTCTGATTGTCAAAGTAATATGAGGTACTCCTGGTGTAATCATTCTGATTGCTAGGGTACGTGTTTTTAAGATACTCGTGATGGAATCATTCTGATTGTTCACTATTTCTGATAAAATGACTGGCGAAATCATTTTGATTGTTAGAATCCAAGTCCAAGTTCATGTTAAGTAAAGAAGCAATATTCCAAGTTTATGTTAAGTCAAGTTTCAGATCAAGTGCATGTTAAGTTAAGTTTCAAATCAAGTTCATGTTATGTTATGTTATGTTATGTTATGCTCACATACATGTTATGTTCATGTTCACGTAAGTTTTAAGTTCATGTTCATATCATGTTATGTTCACATTTATGATATGTTCAAGCTCACGTTCATATTATGTTATGTTTATGTTCACGTTATATTTCAAGTTCACGATTCTGTCATGTTATATTCATGTACATGTTATTTTCACGTTTACGTTCATGCTATGTTGCTAGTCTATGTCATGTTAAGTCAAGTTCAGTTCACGTTTAAGTTCAAGTTATGTCAGTTATGTCATGCTATATGTCAAGTTATGCTATGCTTACTTACGACTTTAATTATGCATTCATGCTTTTACTGCCATACATGCATCTTTAACCTGTATGGAGGTTTTATGTTAACTTACTGAGATTTGTAATCAAATTTCACCGTGGTAGTCCCAACTACCATTCCCCCCGAATAGTAGATCTTGTTACAGGACCCGAAGGAGAATTGGAATCTGACCAACTCAACACGATCGACTAGGCCACGGTGCGATGTTGATGATGGCATAGTATTTAACTTAGGTTACTACTTGTACTTTTGGAGTTGTATCTCAAGTACTCTTTTGGATCACAACCATTTTGGACTAGTGTAGTGATCATGGCTATTTAGTATGCCTTTATGTATGAAATATGTTTCAAGTATTTGGGATATTTTTAGTTTGGTGCATAGTATTGCTAAAGAAAAAAAAATTATATGCTACAAATATTGCATAATGCTAGATGCATGTTAGGAACATTGCATCTTATATGTCATGAACGGGGGCAGGTAACCATGTGTTGCATGTTAAGACGCTTCTGATGTCCGTTCAATCCCAAGCGAAATTTGGGGGCGTCACACCTAGTCCCCTTTTACCATGGAAGGAGCAGGACGCCACCTTGATGGGACCCCATGATCAGGCGCCCCCTCCTAGAGACCATGCCACATTAAATGATCATTGGTAGGAGACACCCCTGAGTTAGGGGAACAAGGCATGGATCTCCGACACCCGGGGTAGGTATAAACACCACCCTTTGAATTTTGAGCAGAGGTAACTGCGTACATACAGTTTGGTTTTAGAGTCTCTTCTCTTTTCCCTACTGACTTAGGCATCGGAATTTCCACCCAGTTGCCACTCGGCCACTGGACCCTAGAGTGACTTTGTGTGTGTAGGAAAAAAGAAAGCCCAAGCCCTCGAGGAACCCAGCCCAAAGGCGTATGAAACACGACGTTAACAGTTGGCATTGTCTGTGGGATTCGACAAATTTCAAAGTCAAACGGAGGGTCCACAGGTGTGACTAGATGTTGAAGGGAGGTGACGACCAAGAAAAAGCTGTGGGAGAAAAGTGATCGGGTTTAGCAATGACGACCCTACAAAGTAAAATAGGTGGCCAACTGGGAGGTGTTGAAGGGGGAGTCCGGGCCGCTTCGCCAAGCAAGGAGGCACCCTCGACCCCACGACCGGCCCTAGAGTGTGCTCTCGTTAAGGGCGACGCGAGAGACGAGTCTGTGCTGAAAAGGGCAGGGGCGAACAAGCCCTTATAATTAATCCTACCTAATCCAAATAGAATAGATGCGATCATCAGGGTCGGGACGAGGATCACTGTCGAAGTAAGGGAAGTTATGCAACAATTGCTTATCAAACATCGGGACATCTTTGCGTGGACTCACGAAGACATGCTGGGGATCGACCAGGCCATCATTCAGCATCATCTAAGTGTGGACCCCAGGGCCAGAGGGGTGAGGCAGAAGAGTAGGAGCTTTAGTGTGGAGAAGAACGCCGCTATTGCCTTGGAGGTGGATAGCCTGTTGGCGGCGGGATTTATACGAGAGACATGTTATCCAAATTGGCTATCCAACGGTAAATGAAGAATGTTTGTGGACTTCATGGATTTGAATAAAGCATGCCCCAAGGACAGCTTCCCGCTTCCCCGCGCGCATCAACTTCATCGTAGAATCAATTGCTGGCCACCGTATGTTGAACTTTATGGATGCTTACTCAGGATACAATCAGATTCGTATATACCCTGGTGATGAGGAGAAGATGTCGTTCATCATCGACAAAGGATTATATTGTTATACCGCCATGCCATTTGACCTGAAAAATGCAGGGGCTACCTACCAACGATTGGTTAATCAAATGTTCAAAGCCCAGATCGGGAGGAATATAGAGGTATATATGGACGATTTGTTGGTTAAAAGTAACACCTCGGTGCAACACCTAGAGAACCTTCGGGAAGCCTTTGCGGTACTACGGCATCATAACATGAAGCTAAACCCCACAAAAAGCACATTTGGGATGGGTTCGGGGAAGTTCCTAGGGTTCGTTGTGTTAGAGAGAGGAATCGAAACCAATCTTGAAAAGGTGAACGTTGTCTTGGATATGCCTCTTCCCTGAAGTATTAATGACGTGCAGAAGCTTGCAGGTAGGTTAGTATCCCTCAACTGATTCATATCACGGTCGATGAATAAATGCCTACCTTTCTTTAGAGTACTATGGAAAGCCCATGACTGGAACGAGGAATGTGACACGGCATTCACCGTGCTTAAGCAATATTTGACTCCATTACTTAGCCAGCCCCAGTGTGGAGAAATACTGGCCCTATACCTATTCGTCTCCCCACAAGCAGTTTCCTCAGCCTTGGTCCGGGAGGACGACGAGATCTAGAGGCTGGTCTACTATGTGCATCGGGCATCCAGAGGAGCGGAAGTCAGGTACACCTAGGTAGAACGGCTTGCCTTTGCGCTGATAATAACCACCTGCAAGCTCTAACCATATTTCCAGGCTCACCCAATCAAGGTTATCACAGAAGCCCTGTGACGCCCCCAAATTCCACTTGGGATAGAACGGACATCTGAAACGGTGAGACATGCAACACAAGGTTACCTGCCCTCGTTCATGACATATAAGATGCAATGTTCCTAACATACATCTAGCATTATACAATATTCGCAGCGGATAATTTTTTTTTTCTTGAGCAATACTATGCACCAAACTTATAATATCCCAAATAGTTAAATCGTAATCCAAGCATACTTAACAAAATAAACATCCACGATTTCAGTACGAGTCTTAGAAGACTGTAACCTCAAAAACATGGGTGACCAGTCTCCATATTTACATTACCAAAATACACTATTGAGGAAGTTCGTTGAGTAACTCGTGTAACTCGACTAACGAGGCCAGAATACCATCCAAAAACGAACTATGGAAGTTGTAAGCTCTGTGTCGTGTCTGCAGCGTCTAGTCAACCTCCTTCAGTCTACCAATGTTCGCTCCCTGCTCTGATCTTGACACATCGCCTACCATTCGGGGGGAATCGTAGTTGGGACTACCATGGTGAGATTGTTAACAGGAAACTCCCACACAGGTTAATGATGCATGTATGGCAGTAAAAGCATGAATGCATAATTAAAGTCGTAAGTAAGCATAGCATGACTTGACATATATGTGAACTGAACTTGACTTAACATGACATGAACTTGAGTTTAAAACATAGCATGGACTAGCAACATAACATGAACGTGAAACTTGAAAATAACATGTATATGAACATAACATGACAGAAACGTGAACTTAAAATATAATATGAACATGAATATAACATAACATGAACGTGAGTTTGAACATATCATAAACATGAACATAACATGATATGAACATGAATTTGAAACTTAACGTGAACATGAACATAACATAACGTGAACGTGAACTTGAAAATAACATATACGTGAACATAACATGATAGAAACGTGAACTTGAAACATAACATGAACATAACATAACATGAACGTGAGCTTGAACATATCATAAACATGAACATGACATGATATGAACATGAACTTGAAACTTAACGTGAACATGAACATAAGATAACGTGAACGTGAACTTGAAAATAACATGTACGTGAACTTGAAACATAACATGAACATGAACATAATATAACATGAACGTGAGCTTGAACATATCATAAACATGAACATAACATGATATGAACATGAACTTGAAACTTAACGTGAACATGAACATAACTTGTACATGAGCATAACATAACATAACATGAACTTGATTTGAAACTTGTCTTAACGTGGACTTGATCTGAAACTTATTCTTATCTCATGGGGTTACCATGATTGTTTATTCTTAAATTCTTGACATAAACTTTGACTATTGTTCAATTGACTTAATTAATAACGTGACCATATGGGTGCTACACAGGTCCCCTAGAGCCATGTGTCCCTGTCGATTACCGCATCACAACACAGGTATTTACACCAGCTGTGAATGCGTTAATACATACTCCACAGTTGTTGTGGCCCCACGTATTCTACTTGTCACAATTGCTGTGTCTCACGTAGTGTATACTCCACAGTTATTGTGGCCCCATACTTCATGCTCCACAATTGTTGTGACCTCATGAATACACGTAAAATAAAATATGGCACCATCGGCGTTAGTGCCTGGTGCGCTCCGGTGACCAGCTAATTAGGCCCCATTCGCAACCTATTGACTGTACTTCGTCAACCTAGGAAATTTCACACCTATTTAGACACTCCAGCGTGAACAAAGGAGTTCCACTAGGATATTACCCCATCCTAGCACTTAGGGTCGTGATTGACATGAATAACTTAACTTAAACATGATCTGAAACTTGACTTAACATAAACTTGATCTGACTTCTTTACTTAATGTGACATACTTATAATGATGAATATTACATGATATGACATACATGTAACATATGGCATACTTATAACATATAGCAATACGTAACATAATAGTTTGTGTAATAGATAGATATTCATGACAGAATAAACATGTAACGACGTGGCATGGCACTGCATATATGATATCATACATACATAAATTGTAATTCCCTTACCCATCATACATACACAATAAACTGATAGTAAGTTAGAAGCTAACTTACCTCGATCGTCGCGTTCTACGAGAATAAAGTGCGAAACACGAGAAACTGTAAGAAGGTATTCTAAAAGTTAGACATTTAATTACTAACATTTAGAAACATGAAAACAAGCTAACTTAGGATAAAATTACCATTTTACCCTCTACATGTGGAAAAATGATCATTTTAACCCTAACTATCTTAACTCTAAAAATTTCCAAAATTTACATTCCTCATGTAAATTTTGTCCTAAACTCAAATATCAACTCAGAAAAATTTAAAACAAAACACAACTATAAAAAATACACTATGGACAAAACATCCATAGGCCATTTTTCGTGATTTTTGTTGCAATTCCTTCCAACTTCAAAACTCTTGCTTAAACCAAAATTTTGCAACAAGGATCTTCCTATCCTAAGTTTAAAAGCATACTACATCCTTTAAAACCATACTTAAAACATCCATTTAGAAAAGACTTATAATCAACACCAAACTTTTTGTAAAAAGATCCAAACACTTGAATCACAAGCTTTGACCCTAAATCAAAACATCTCCAAGAATTCCAAAAATCAAATCTTACTTCTAACATATTCATAACATAATTCTAAGATCAACCATGCTTTAAATCATCAAACTAAAGTCACCAAAATCACAAAATAACACTTGGAGTTTTTGGTTTGACACTTAGTCCAAAAACAGAAACTTTTTCCTCAACTAGCTTTGATAAATCTCTTGATCAATGGCTTAAGAAGGTGAGATCTTCGAAATAAAGCATCACATGGTTTAAAGATGTGTCCTAAAGAATATCCAACCATCAAAATTAAAATCACATGGCTAAAAATCAATAAAACATGGATCTAATCCAAAAATATCAAATCTTAGGCCTAACCGAAATCCTCTTACATAGAAAAATCATATCTTTGAAACTAATACTAAATATTTTCAAAATAACATCCTAATATGAAAATAAGGGACTTAGGATCATCATATAAAAATATAAAAGCTTTTATAGTAAGATCAAACCACAAAATATTCAAACTTTCTCCAAATAAAAACTGTTTTGCCACTTCCAGTTTTCAAGTTTCTAGATCTTAGAAAATCTATCATCAAAAGTTTTAGTCATGTAAAAAAACCTCAATGAAAACTTTTAAACACATGCTAAGAACAATTCATAAAATTTTAGGACCAAGATATGTCCATTAGCTTGGTCAAAAACTCCAAAACATAACATACTCTCCAGATTCACGCCCAGAATGACCTTTCCATGGTTAAAAATACTTTTGACCAACCAAATGACCATGTAATGATACGAATAATATATCTACGGAAACTAAACTCAAATAGGAACAAATTGTATGAAGGAATAAGCATGTGAAAATACTTAAAAAGTAATTCGAACTAACAGTGGCTCCCAGCAAGAGCTGGGGCGGGGAGTGGAGGGCTTAGACCCACCCTTGGAGTTAACCAACCAAAAATGATTCTACTGTTAGGCAACCCCTAGCCGTTATTGAAATGACGAAACAATTGATCCGAGAATGATGGGTGGCATTAATTCCCTCAAATCGCACTAATAATAAGATAATCAATATGCAATTTCATGCAACTAATAAGTATATTATGGGTCATTTATATTTAAATTGTGGTGAAGATTTTATGAGAGAGGAAAAGTACCAGGTCATGTATTATTTTTTAATAACCCAAAATTTATTTGAAAACATTTATTTTGTTTCATAATGGCAAGTAAGACAAAGCATGCATTAGTTAATTCATAAGCCCTTTTAACCTTAGGCAAGAATTTGAATTCAAGAACTATTTATTGACTTTTGCTTGATTTGCAAGGTCTCAAATTCTACCCAAACTGACACATACAAGAAGTCATGGTCAAGAAGTCGAAACGTAATTAATAACGAGTTAATAGATACAATAAGATTAGGACAATTCATCCAGATTCCAGATCGGATATCTAGATATATCCAGCCTGGAATCCGAATTTCAAACCCGGGCCAGTTTTAGGCCCGGATATACGAGGGTTGCGACCTGGGCCGGAACCCGAGTGAATCCGGGTTTTTTGAAACCCGGAATCCGGGTTCCGGTTTGTAACCATTTTTTTTTAACAATAACCTTTTTCATTCCGTTCCTTTCAAGAAGCATTTTTTTTTCAAAAAAAATCTAAGAGCCTATATTCTATCGTAAATTTTTTAAGAAAAAATATTGCAAAGCATATTCTTTTATATATAAAACTAATTACCTTTTTAACTAAATGCATCTAAATAAACATAATGCAATCACTACATATTTTATTACTTGGTATTTAAACATTACATTACAAAAAACAAATTACAATATATGAAATTCCATATCAAAAGTAGATTACATAGAGCCACCAATAAATTATATGTCTGCTTCATGCAATCAATGCATTCATCCACAATTGAATTTAGTTTCTGATGAATTTTTTGTCTCGAAATAGTCATTGTTGGTCCAAGCTTATCTGCAAGATATACATGTTGAAATAAAATCAATATATCATCTGAAGTATTAAAAATTATTAATTGGCTTGCTGATATTTGAAGTAAAGATATCAAACCTAATCTTATGACTTAAAGCTCCAGCTCCCATGACTACTCGTGGAACGATTACCTTGATTTTGTGCACTGGACACTTCCTATTAATGTGGTTCAAGGAAATATGAGTCTCAGGGGTTTATTTACTTACCGAGCGAAAAAAGGGAACAATGAATCACAGGAAAAAATTACAATAAGTATGAAGAAACAAACATACAAGCAAGAGTTCTATTTCTTATACACCGATATGTATGCCAACTGGTGCAGCAGTTATTTACATTAGTGACATGTTTTCTGTACCAATAAGCGAGCTTGCAAATAGATTTTTCTTTAAGCCTAGGTTTAGAAACTAATAGTAGGCATGCTTTGACAGCCCATGAAGCAAAAAGTGAATGTTAAGAGGCATGTTTATGCAAAATGAAAGCAATTGAAAGCATATTCAAATCTCCAAGCAGGCCTTTACCTAATCACCTCCACCCCACCCCACCCCACCCCAAAAGAATCACAAATCGAAAAAGAATGAGTACCTGAGTTGCATCCCATAAGCTAATTGTAGTTATGGGTGGCTCTGCCTTACTCTTGCATGATTGAGGAGTAGCATCATTACTCATCATCGAGGGGAGGAGACAAGCCGCATGGGACACAGTGGCAGCTAGGGTTTCGTAGCTAGATTTTGCTTGAGAGAGAGAGAGAGAGAGGGGGTCGAGACCTGGGGGATGGATTTTTCGTTTTATAGAAACCCGATTGTATTGGGTATTAAATACAAAACCCAGTTATCCGGGTTCCGGGCTGAGCCGGCATGTATGAACACCCCTAAATAAGATAAATTATTTTTTTTGTTTATTTAAAAAGCTGTAAGAGTAATATAATAATTGAGATGAATGCAAAAAAGTCAAAGAGACAATTAGTGAAAAATTAATAACTACTATAAAATAAAATTTCTTTATCTTTTTTTTTTCTTCTCTATTCAATTGGTAACCATAATTAAGTCTATACAATGAAAAATATTTTTACAAAATAAAACAAAGTGATGAATTAGCTCAATAGAATACAAATGATGCTTCATAGGTTCTATTGATAATAGATGCCGGCTTATTAATATTCCCTAAAATTCATATTTAAAATTTAGAGTCTAGACGGAGAGAGAAAGATAGTTATAAGATATAAGTCATATTATATTTTGCTAGCAAATATTTAATGATGTTCAAGATATGATCTACACATCCAAAAATAAATATTATAATTTATAAAGATCTAAATATATATCATATTTATCTTCTTCTTTTTCTCTAGCAAACTCTCGACTACTTGAGCACTAACACTCAATTCACAATTATCACACTAACTCCACTTTGCACACTTTTATTAATCCTAAGAATTTCTAGATGTTTGGATTATACCACTGCATGAAAAACTTTAGAAAAATGGGTTACTGGAGTTGAGAGTGTTCATAGCTGAAGTTTAAAGTTAGGATGTGTGTTTTCCACATTGACTTAGACTAATTAGACTCATTACTTATCATGTGTATATTACAGAGACCGACAAGTGACTTAATTTCCACATTTATAAATTTGATTGAAGGTGTCAGTTTCCACAATGACTTCATTGACTTGAGATGCCTTCACTTTTAGTATTGGCTAGAATTTAAAATTTGGATCACTATTGACTTGAACTGAGGCAAACTTGACCTCAAGAAAGTGAAGTTTTAGGTGCTTTACCTGGAAAAAAATATAAATATATATGACCAACGTTCACTGTGTATATTTATACTGCTCGCTTTGTCCAATTAACGTAACACCACATAGTGAAGCCATGTGACTTATTAAAACAATTTAAAAACTATTTATTCAAAACAATATATAGCACCCGAAAATGCAAAAAGGGTAAGGATAAAGCCCTAGATACTTTTTACCCTTTTAAGTTTTTGTCATTTTCCACGATTAGTCTATAGATTATAGAATGTGTCATTTTTCACATTGACATTAAGACATAAATATAAATAATAAAATCTACATATTTTCATAAGCTAAAGGTTTTGAGACAAGTGGTGATTTCCTATGGTATTATAGTAGATGTCTTTAAGCTTTTGAGACAAGTGGTAATTTCATATAGTATCAAAGTAGAGGCCCTGAGTTTAAGTTCTGACTGTACACTTCACTCATTTAGTTAAATGCTTCTCGTGATGATTTTACAATTGACAAATAGTATTGTGCCTTTACTTTGGTAGATTTCTTTTTTGTAAGAATGACAAAAAATCTGGTCACATATACCCAATATAAGTAAGAGATTATGTAATGCATCATAATTGTTTTTGTAGTGAGAGGATATTAGCCTTGAGTTCATTGTTAATTGGTTCTTTGACTGTATGTGGCTTGCTATAGAAGAAGAAAAATATATATTATTTGATGAATTGTTCATAAGAGTCTAATCTCAAGTCATTTACATCAATTACTTGTCTTCGGAAGTTGGCGTCCAAGTTCTAAATTGGCAACAAACATTGCTAGCAAGCAAAAGAATGGCACATTAATGGGAGAACACGTATAGAGAAGACATTGAATGTTTCGTCAATGAAACTTCACGAAAGTGAGAAGCTAAATTATTTCCACATTGACATTGACTGATTGGAATCTAATCCTATGCATGAAAGAGTATTGCCTTTAATTTCCACATTCACGTGGATTGGCTTTAATTAGTTTCAACACTATTGATTGTGACTGATCTATGAGGTCCCATTACTTTCTATAATCCATGCACTATCAATTCGAGTTAACCAACCCTACCCAGAAAATCATTGATCCGAGAATGATGGGCATTAATTCCCTCAAAATTGCACTGATAATCAGATCAATATGCAATTTCATGCGACCAAACTTTTTCACAAACTATTTCATCTCATCTTATATATCTCATTTAATCATTACAATTTTCCTAAATTTTCAAATAAAATACAATAAACAATTCAAATTTTTTAATTTTTAAAACAAAAATAATATTAAAAAATAATATTATAATAATATTTCATTCAATTTTCAACTTTCTTCTTATTTCATTTGTGTAACCAAACGAGGCTTAAGTGAGGGACATGTTCAATGTGGTACAATGGGTCATGAATAATTGAATTGTGGTGAAGATTTCATGAGAGATGAAAAGTACCCAAAGTGGATCGCGTGTTATATTTTAATAACCCAAAATATATTTGAAAATATTTAGTTTGTTCCATAATGATAATTAAGATAAAGCTTGCTTTAGTTAAAAGCCTGTCTTATGTAAGCTTGATGTGTAAGTCGGGTTTGTGTATTTTACAAAAACTATGTTAGCAACTTTTTATGTACTTTATTTTATTATATTATGAAACTATTGTATTATTTTAATTTATGTTGTGATTAATATTTTTTTGTTGATAAAAGTATATTACATTAATTAATAACGGATATTACAACTAGACCTGAAACATACATTATAAGTCAACTACAACATTAATAGAGCCTGAGTACACAACCGTGAGACCACACAGGCTGAAAGACCGCACAACTCTGTCTAAGGACAGAGTGAAAAAGCCTCATATACCTTTTAGGACGGATCAGAGAACACACTCTATGGACAACATTCCAAGAGACCAAGTGTTTTTTTGGTTTTTTTATTTTTCTAAAATAAAGACAATACATAAATGAAAATTACATGAGAAAATAATAAATTACAGCTTGAAAATTTGTAGATCTGCATCTTCAACCTTGGAGGAAAATAAAACAATTGAATCTACTGTAATGGCATGTGAGAGCCATGCGCCACCTTGGGGTATGGAGGGCAATCACATCTGAAGTAACCGGTGGCCCTGAACCCAAAACATCTGCATGTGGAGGTAGAAGAGCACCTCTAGCGAAGGCGTGTGGGTTTCACACACCTTCTTTAGACCGCACATGTGGCTCACGCGCCGCTCCTTTCGAAAACATTATTCGCTTGTCTGAAAGATCGACACCTGCAGAGGGGCACATGGTGGTCACCGGATGTCAGAGAGCAATAGATCGGCCTCCCGCCATACTTTGTCCTGAAAAATGACAAAAATAAAATAAAAGGAAAAGAAGAAAATAAGTGACAAGAGGGAGGGAGGAAGGAGGGGGCCGGAGGAGATACTGCTCCCCCCTCTGCCCACAAATCTGGTTTTTGAGGTTTTTTTAGAGAGAAGTGGGAGTCTCTCTCTCTAGTACAACAAAGGGCAAAAGCACAGGTTTAAATAGCCCATATACTTGATTTCACAGAAAATATTAAAGTATATAATTACATAATTTAGTATTAATTTTACAAGTTGATTTTAGTAGTATTTCAATAAAGGAATATGTTATGAATAGTCAAATGAGATTAGTATTTATTAGATTTCTTGTAAGATTTAATAATTATGTTAAGTATAAGAAAATAAATCTATTTTAAGAGGAGTTTTTCATGACTTAATTTATTAGAATTTTAAGTAGCCAAAGTATTCTATTATTTTAAGAGTCAATGATTTCGTATGAAACTTAATGTGTATTAAACTATAATCCATGATATGTGTCAATCAAACGGAACATTACTTCACGTTATCTCAGACAGATTTAGTGATATTTAATACTTCGTATAGGTAAGGAAATATGAAGTGAAATTCAGGAAGCAGCATAGTGAGGTAAGTATTATGTTCATACATTTATAAAGTTTTCTAAATGATATGAAATGAAAATGAAAAGGTTTTATGAAAAATATTCTTTTATGCAATGAAATGATGTTTTCTGAAAGTATACTAAGTATTAATGTTCAACGATATATGTATGTAATGACCTTCTTTGGCTGCTCATTTGTATGCACCCAAAGAATAATTGTATGCATGTGAATGGATGTCATATGTAGTATTTATTGTATTTACGTTCCATTAAATAAAATGAAGATGTTTATGTTTTATGTTATGAAATGATGTTTTATGAAATGAAATAGATTGATGAAAGAAAAGAATGAAAAGAAAATAAATGAAAGTAATGTATGAAAGAAAAGGAAATGACTGAAAAGAAATAAATGTTTTAATATATGAAGCTACGTAATGGCCATGATTGAATGAATGAATGATGGTACCAATGGACTAGACATATTGCAATACCGGGTAAGTATTACTGGTAATGCACATAGTGTTGCCCCCTGATCAAAGGATTTACAACCCACGGCAACGGGTGAAATTGGGTTTAAAAGACTGCTAACCCTAACACATGGGGCATAATAGTGTGTACTAGCCAAAAAAAGTGATAACGGTAAAAATAAATGTTATGGGATCATTTAGCTCTTTACGAATGAATGTACAAGGTGTGGGAATATTTTATGAGAAAAGAAAAGCTTTTTAAAGTAAAACCCCACCTTGTAATTTTTTAAATGAAATGCATGTATTATGTATAGTAAGTAGATGAATGTGAATGCATAACTAATAACCTATGTTAGTATATTTTGACTATGTGAAGTAATGTTGACTGGATATTTGACTCATTTTAGTTTTATTTTATGTCTTTAAACCACCCAGGTCAGGATGATGATCAGTACGAGCAGGCGGGCCAAGTTTAGAAGGATCAGACTATGAATTTAGTATTTCCAGTTCAGTCAGTTTGAGAATTTGGATATGTTTTCTTAAAACAACTTATTTTATAACTTTTGAGTGATGAACAATGTTTATTTAAATTATGCAAGTCTCTTACCTAGCTTTATGTAAACAAGTGACACTCATGACCAGTAGGGGGTGTTACAAATATACATGCCCTACGTCTACTATGTATATTTATACTGCTGATTTTGTCCAATTAATGTGACACCACATTGTGGTGCCACATGGCATATTAAAAAATTTTAAAAACTATATATTCAAAACAATATAAAGCACTGGAAAATACAAAAAGAGGAAGGGTACACTATATTCTCTCCACCCTTTTATATTTGTATTTTTTATTTTTTTATTAAGCTACGTAGTATCACAATGTGGTCTCGCATCAATGGGACAAGGTGAGAGGCATAACTGTTAGGGACCTCAGTCTATTCCCTAAACACTATGGTTCTCTAGATCTACTTCACCCAACTATGACTGAAGAACCTATCCTTCTTGCTTGCTTTTTACTTGAGTTTTTGACTTGAGTGATGAGATTTGGTGAATATGGATGATTTGTGTTGTGGTTGTGAGTTGGGATCTTGATGGAATGAATATGGTCTATGGAATGGTGATGGCCGAATGGTGAAATCTAGGGTTTATGGTAGGCGTCTCCTTGGGTGGTATTTTGGTAATTATGGAAGTGAGGAGGGTTTAAGGTTTCCTAAAATATAGGAAATCCTTATGGAGGCTAGGTCTTTGTGTGGGAATTATGGAGGCACTAGATCTAGTTTAGATCTAGGGTTTTATGATGAAAGGGATTAGATATAGGATAATGGAAGATAGTATGGAGGCTAATATAGTGTTTGGATGGTAGGAAAGTGAAGAAAAAGTGATGAGGAAAGTCCAACAAAGCTAGATCTTCTTGGAAAAGTAGATCTAGTGTGTTGGAATGGTGGATCTATCAATGGAATGGATGGGGCGTGTTATATAATGGAAATTGTAATAAGAATATTGCAAATAATAAATAAATAACAAGAATGCAACTCAATAATGGAAAAGAGAAACAAACTTGCTCATAGATTGATAATTGAAACAACACCCGTCCACAAATGTCAAGCTGTTGAATCTCTATTTGGGATTCACACGGGTTGTACCCAAATAGCCCAAGTGCTAAGCACCGAAGGAGATTTCAAGAACAAATAAACCGTCCACAAAGGAATTTGTCAAAATATAATAAAAAATGGAGCTAGGGTGGCCTTTATATAGGCTTACAATGTGGAGACTCCTAATGACACTTGAATAAGGAAATAATTCCTAATAGTACTAAAACAAGGAAATAAATACTAAAATAAGGAAATAATACCTAGTAGTACTAAAATAAGGAAATAACATAAAATAGGAAATAACATAAAATAATAATATAATAATATAATTCTGCCCGTGGGGCCCATGGGGGGCCCTCGGCTTGCTTGGTGCTGGCCCGCGCTGAAAATGGCCCATGGCATGAGTCATGGGCGTTGGCTGGTTGGGCTGGGCTTGCCATGGTATGGGCCATGGCATGCTGATGGCTCATCAGTGGTGCCGACTAGGCATGTCAATGAGCGTGTCGTGGTTTGGCCCGGGGCCACTTTCCTAGAGGGTCTAACAATAACTTAAGAGGCGTAGTAGCATTACTTTATATCAATTTGTTTTTTTAATAACTCTATTATTATACTTACACTTTTTATCCATTGAATTAAGAAACATTATGACTCCAAGTCCACCACCAAAGGAGTTTTATGGAATACCTTCTGTATGTGCGCAATTTAATTGATGCCAGCACATTTGTTGGTGGTAGTATTGTTCTTGCGAAGCTGATGAGGACTCCTCTCCACCCATGTCTGAGCAATTCTGGCCCATTAATATTGTACTTGCTCTCCCAAGGATTTACTCCAGCAACAACAATTTCAAACAAAAAGGAGCATATAAGTGTTCATGCCAAATAAGAGGAGTGATCTAGTTTTCTTTAATTCAGCAACTTAACAATGCAATATATAATTTGAAATTTTCAAACATGTGAGTCTTTTTGGATCAATGTGCAATTAAGCTATTGATCAATGAACTTAACAAGATGTAAGTAATGAGAGAGTGGATAAGGGAGAAAAATGGCTCAGTGACTACAAGTAATAAAGGGATGATTTGGTGCGGTGCTTAGGAGTAGAAAGAAGGAAGAAGAAGGAACAATTAAGGAACAATTAAGGAACATGAGCGGATTGAACATGTCTTTTAGAGGTAATGGAATGAATGTTTTAGAGCTAAGTGATGGACATAACTGAAGGAATGATCGTACTAATAGATTGGACAGATTGCAATGCCGAGTAAGTAGTACTGATAGTGCACCAAGTGCTACCCCTAACTGAAATGGATTCTCAACCAATGGCCACGGACAGAATCCAGGTCTAAAAGACAACTAATCATAACACACGGAGTGTAACAGTGTGTACCAGAAAATAGAAAGTGACAATAGTTAATTGGATGTTATAAAATGGTTTAGTTTCTTTATGAATGAATGTACAAAGTGTGAGAAATATTTTATGAGGAATGGAAACATTTAAAAAAAAAAAAAACCCTCCTTGTAATATTTTCAAAGAAAGAAAATGTTTTGTGTAAAGTATGTAGAGGAATGATAAATGCATAAATAAAAACTTATATTAGTATATTTTTATAATATGAAGTAATGTTTACTGAGTATTCGACTTATTTTGTTTTAATGTATGCCCCCTCCAATCAATGAAAATGGGACAAATTGTCAACACATACATGGCTCAAGGAAAATATGACAGAAGACTAAGCACATTTTATGTAATGTATGAAATCATATTTCATAAAAGGACTTTATAGTTTAATTTGATGAATTCTGCAACATACTCTCTTTAAAATTTATAAAGCATGTTTAATTTTTAACTATAGAATCTTTTATATCCTAGGGAGGAAAGAAGAAGGTTTTAAAAAATTCATAATTCCTGTCTCATTTTCTTAAACTAATTTTAAAATCTCACCATAAGGGCGGGTGTTACATTTCTATCATATGGCATTAAACTGTCGAGGGACAATTCTATCACATGACTTGTGGTGGAGTGGCACTTGACCCGCTCCCAACCACAACAATTCCTCTTCTCATGGTCGACCCATGAAAGAAGAAGATAATTTGAATAAGATGTGAGAGGCGGAATATTGGATATAACGAATGACTTATACTGAAGCAGACCAATTCTCTCATCCTCAAAGCAATTCATGTACCCACGAGTTTGGAATAAAACCACTAAAACCCAAAGAAAAGACTTCATTGAGAAATAATATTGTAAGATACACATATTCATTTCTATTTAAAATCTTTCTTGTTTTGGATGTGTTACTGTGAGTATTGTGGCTTTCCACAACTAAAAGATCTATATATATATATATATAAGGAAAATGGAACACAGACTTTGAGTGTTAGTGGTTGAAATTAAAATCTAGATCAATTACTTGTCTTTGATTGGAAGTTGGAGTCCAAGTTCTAAGCGTCTCAAGTTGACATAGGGATTGGTTAGCAAATGAGACCTAAGCCACAACACACTAGCACCATACGCATAACCAAAGGCATGGTCCCTCACGGCATGCGCCGACACCAATTGTGGATGAAGGCGGACGACTTCCTCCCTTGTCGCCTTCAATTCAGATTCCAACGCACAAGGGGTCTTCTTCCTCAGGGGTGTATCCTTGTGCACAAGGGCATCATGGAGGTTCCTCTGCTTCACATCGACATCAGCCTGACTTTTCTTGTATTCCTTGTAACATTGTTGCGACTCCTCCAAGGAACCACGTGCCTCAAAGAGATCAAGGTTAGCTAGCCTACCCTTCTCCTCCGAATCCGCAAAAGGCTTGCACAAGTACATAACTACGCTCCTGGGAACTAGACAGTTCTTGGCAAATAGACTTGAGCTCCTCCTTAAGAGCTGAGAGTTCATAATTGAGACGACCCTGCTTGAACTAAAATTCCCTTTGGACAAGGGAAAGTTGAGTCTTAGCAGAGTTCCACTCTAACTCCAATAGCCCCATAGCAAAGTTGTCCTAAGCCTTCACCTCCCCAGCATAACGAAGTTCATCTTGAAGGTAGAAAATTTTGTCATGGAGACTTTCTAGGTTGCCCACAAAGGAGTGGGTGTAATCGTCAACCTGCTCAAGCAAGATCTCCAACTTTGCCCTCTTAGCCTTCCATTTTTTGAACTATTTTTTGGCATAAAAAAAGAAAAAATACGCCTAGTGCTAACTTCCTCTTTCAAGTCAGCCCAATCTGCCATAATCCAGGCTACTGAATTGTCAACACCCTACAAAGGCAAAACCAAAGGAGAGTGAGTAATAGTAAATGACAAGTGATAAAATACGAAACAAAGGAGGAACTGAAAGTACCCCAAAAAGAAATTGCCTTAGCCGATTGGCCAAATGAAGGAGTCTCTCCCCAGAGATGGTGGTCGGCAGAGAGTGAGAAGTGGAGCTTCTCAATTCATCTTCTCCCTCAACCTCTTTTACAATGGGGGCTTCGCTACCATTCTCGCCACCCCTGACCTTGCAACCATTCTCTTCACTTTGAGTAGCATCCTCAATATGGCCTTAGGCGACATCTCCCTCTTCTTCCCTAGTTGCATCATCCTCCTCTCCACCTCAGCCAACACCCTCCTCACCATCTCAAGCAGTATCCTCTTCACTTCCTCTAGCAAAATTCTCCTCGCCACTCATGGCAACATCATCCTCGCCGCCCCTAGCGGCATCCTCCTCTTTACCCAGAGCGACATCCTTCTCCCGGCTAGCCAAACTTAAAGAAAAAGTAGCCACAACCTTAACATTGACCTCGCCACTCTCCCCAATCGGGTCTTCCAATACAGGGAATTTAGAGGTGGGGTTGGATGCCAAATCAAGTGTTAGGATAGGGAGTCCCAAATCAAATGCCATAACCAAGTTAGAAAGAGCTTGGCCCATCAAGCCCTCGACGTCATCAAGGCCCGGAGAGGGCGTGCGTGTTGACAACGATTTGGGGGTAGAAGCTAGGGTACCCAGAGAGTTGCTAGTCATGGAAGTGGCACCACCACCTTTGCCCAAAACCCCCTTCTTCACCGCGGCCGCCGGGGGGGGGGGGGGGGGGGGGGGGGAATGCGTCTATGTTGGTGGAGCGATAGCGTTTTAGGTAAGCTTTTGGAGTAGCGGTTGCAGAGGAACATTTTGGCAGAAGAGGCAGAACGACGACCTTGGTTAATAAGAGGCGTCCTTAAACCTTAGAACGGTTAGGAATCAACAAGAAGAGATCAATGTTAGCTGGGGTTAATAGAACATCAGTCCAGAGGTCATCTTAATGGTCCTCTGCCCAAGCACGGACCATCTTGATATAAGATCACTCCCATTCAGACAAGGGTTCCAAGGCTGTCGCCAAGCCTCATTGAGGATTTTGCTCCAAGAAGCCCTAATTGGGAAGTCTAGTGGGAGAGCCTCCAAGTTTGGGAACTCCTAACCTATGCCACAAATCAAGAATAATTTCCTTATCCATTGCTTGATGTTAATGAGCCAATCATTGATCCTTCATACGAAAGCTCAGAACATTGCCAAAGAAGGTCTTAGAGAGTAGAATGCCAAGAATTCTCGGGCGGTTAAATCAGGGTATTCCTCGTTGGCAGGTCTAAGAACCATTTCAAATACAATACAAGAGAATATAAGAACCCTTCACGCGTGGGAATGGAGCTGTGCAGGGGCTATGCAGAGAAGGTCAAGAACGTTGCGTATGGGGTGACAAAATGGGAATTGCAAGCCATGTGTTAGGACACAAACAAGAAGCACCACCTTCCTAGTGAACCCTTCTAGATCGACACAACCACGGTGGGGAAGCTCCAGGACTATTGAATTTGGGATCCCATACTCTTCACACAAGTCCCTCAAATCTTTAGCTGTAAGGAAGGAGTGCCACTAGTACCCTTCAAAGGTTAGGACATCTTTGACGATGAAAAACTCAGGAGTAGTAAGGGTTTGGGGTACATTCTGTTAAGCCATTAGAAGATGAGAGAGGTAGCAGAGAAGAAAAGTGCAATTGGGGGAGTTACAGAGAGAGCAAGGAGTCGCGATAGTGGGAAGAAAGTAATGGTAGAAAGGGAAAGCTATGAAGGAAAGAGAAACTAATGTGATTCGGTAGATGAAGAGGTAATGACAGATATCATCATTGCCTAACCAGGTGATGTGATTGAAGGGGAACGGGTAGCGTACGCACATCCCACAAAGTTTAAAATTCCCACTTCTTGGTTCTTAGTAAGTGGAAATGGCAAAGGTCCAAGACCCTAGCAGGGTAATTCATTGTTTGGATTGCCTCATAACACCTTGAAGAAGGTCAACAAGGATGTGAATGGGTCTAAAGTTATTAAATTCCCCCAGCATACATGTGAAGAGAATTAGCAGGATAATTGGAGGATCCAATAATGGTTTGGCCCAAATCAAGGCCCATTACAAGCCTATTACCCATGAAGGATAGACATCCGAATAGGCCACTAGGCCTCCCTAGTTACTAGAAGGGATAAGTCTTTCCTAATAGATATCCACAATATGGGGGTTAGATAACTCTAGTAATCTAAGGATAAGCCTCATGGCTAAGTATATCGTGAACTTAATCTGTTTACGGTATTGATCCAATGGACCTCTACGCCTATATATATGGATAATAGGTAACTCTTGATCATCTGATTACATTCTTGAATTATTATTTATTATCTGTTACTGACTTAGTCATAGAAGTTGTCATGAACGCGCCCTTTACAGGATGATTTGGTGCGGTACTTAAAAGGAGAAAGAAGGAAGAGGAAGGAACAAGTAAAGGACATGAGCAAATTGAAAATGTCGTTTAAAGGTAATGGAATGAATGTTTTAATGTATGAAGCGAAGTGATGAATATGGCTGAAAGAATGATGGTACCAATGGATTAGACAAATGCAATGTTGAGTAAGTAGTACTGGTAGTACACCGAGTGTTACTTCTAACTGAAATGGATTCCCAACAAGTGGCTACGAGTATAATCTGGGTTCAAAAGACCACTAACCCTAACACACTGGTGTAACAGTATGTACCGTCCAATAGAAAGTGATAACAGTTAATTGGACATTATGAAATGGTTTAGTTTCTTTATAAATGAATGTACAAAGTGTGAGAAATATTTTATGAGGAATGAAAATATTTTTAAAGAAAAATCCCCTCCTTGTAATATTTTTCAAAAATTAAAATATTTTAAGTAAAGTATGTAGAGGAATGATAAATGCATAAATGACAACCTATGTTAGTATACTTTTACACTATGAAGTAATGTTTACGGAATATTCAACTCATTTTATTTTTATTTATGCCCCCTCCAATGAATGAAATGGGGACGAAGTGTTAGCACAAACATGGCCCAAGAAAAATGTGAAAAAGGCTAAGTACATTTTATGTAATGTATGAAATCATATTTCGTAAAAGGACTTTATATTTTAATTTAATGAATTTCGTTGCATACTCTCTTTTAAATTAATAAAGCATGTTCAATTTTTAACTATAGAATCTTTTATATCTAAGGAGGTAAGAAAAAAGTTTTAAAAAGTTCATAATTCCCATCTCATTTTCTTAAACTAATTCTTAAAATCTTACCATAAGGGCGGGTGTTATATTAGCAATCTTCTCTTGATCTCTCAATCAATTATCCTTCATACAGAAAATGAAGTCAAACATTTTTCTAAAAGATAATTATAGAATTTAAAGGATATAAGTACTATATTAAGTCATCATCTTACTATCATAGTATATCACTCGTAACATCTAATCTATGACCCAGACTATATAATCTCACTAGGTCAATGGTCCTTAATCCCTCACTAGTTTATAACTCAAAGAAGCTCTTGACCTCACATTATATAATATGTTCATGATTATATTGAGTCAAAATGACATAATCATCCGAGCTATGAGTCATAAAATAACAAGTATGAATTCAAATAATCTTTTCTAAACATTCATGTCAATTCAACTAGATTTAACTATTTTCTTAAATATGCTCAACGAGGTTGTATCATTCATGGCTCTAAGAAAATATGCTAAAGTAACAATATCAAGTTTTGATCTCATGACATAGTTCCAAGTTCAAGAGCACATGAATAGATCATCTATTGGTGCATTAGGGCTCACATAATAATGGAGCAAGGACTCATCTAATCAGTCCCTCATATGATCATCTATGGCACATACAATTATGTTTGTAACATTCAAACTTCGTAGGTATCTTTAGTCTAATTATCATAAAGGCACCCCAAGTTGACTTTCTTAGCACAATTACTCATTCAATGCTCGCCTAAGATCTCACATTCCGCTTTAATCAAGTTTTATGAAGTTGTGCAAATATTTTATGTACGACTTTTATAAGTCTCATCTTAGCTAAGCTATGACAATATTCTTTAAATTTATCTTAAATGTTCAAAGCATCAAGATGTTTACTTGCTTACTTTCCAAGCACTAAAGTAATCAATTTTTCTCATCTTGCTCACTATTCAAATGTAAAGGTGATTGTCCCATGTGAGTGGACCAATCTTTGTCTGGTGACATATTTATAATATTTGCTTTTCACTTAGTATCAATTAGCTTATAATATGAGATAAACACAACAATCTCGCCAATGCAATTGATAATAACAATATCAAATGTACAATAAAGTCTAAGGTATCCTTAATACAACATATATCAAATACGATGAAGTATCAAACTCCTAACATAAGTTTGGAAAACATTTCTATCAGTAGCTTTAGTAAGAGGATCATCTACCATTTTACTAGTAGAGATATGTTATAGGATTTATCTCACCTCATGCAACAACATCTTAAATGTAATAGTATTGAATATCAATTTGTTTAGTTATGGCATGGTATTTGGGATCATTGACAATGCCAAAATTGCCATACTATCATAGTATGTTGGCTTCATTTGCAAGAGTTGTAACTTCTGAGCACTGAAAAAATCTAAAATCTTCTCAACCGATAGGCTCTTGTACAACTGCTAAACAATCAACGTACTCTTACTCTATCATAGACAAACCAATGCATGATTGTTTCTTACTACACTAAAAAATAGCTCCCTTGCTAAGCATAAATGTATAACTCGTCATGGATTTATACTCATATTTATCACTGGCCCAATTAGCATCGCTATAACCTTTCAATCCCATGTCTCCACCTTGATACTAAAGAATAAGGTTTGTTGTCCGACAAAGGCATCAAAAAATCATCTTAGCTGCTTGCCAATGAACAAGTCCTAGGTTACTCTAATAACGTCTTACTAATTTAACTGCAAAACAAATGTTAGGTCGTGTACACAACATAGCATACATCAGACTTTCAATTGTAGTTGCATAAGGAATTCTAGTCATCTCTTTCTTTTCCTTATCATTCTTAGGACAATGTTCTAGGCTTAATGTATAACCCTTCTCAATTAGAGTGTCTATAAGTTTAGAGTTATGCATACGGAATCACTTTAGACTCTTGTTAATGTAAGTCTCTTGAGAAAGACCAAGAAGTTTCCTAAACCAATCCCTTAAAATATTAACTCCAAGTACATAATTTGCTTCACCTATGTGCTTCATTTCAAAAGTAGAGGGCAACCACTCTTTTGTGGCGACAATTATCTTCATATCATTTCCAGTTAATAAGATGTCATTAACGTACAAAGACAAGATCAGAAAACTCTTCATTATACATCTAACATACGCACAATGGTCTTCTTCTAGCATCTCAATGCCAGTTAAAGAAATGATCTCATGAAATCTGAAGTATCATTGTTTAGACGATTGTTTAAGGCCACAAATGGAAAATTTCAGCTAGCATACTTTGCACTCTTGTCCCTGAACCTCAAAACCAATATGTTGATCCATATAGATTTCCTCGTCTAGTTCTCCATTGAGAATACAATTTTCATAGCCATTTGAAAAGTTCAAACCCTCAATATGCAACTATAGCTAGAATGAGGCACATGGAAACAAATCTCACAACAGAGGAGAATGTTTCTTCATAATCTATGCCCTCTCTTTGGGTATATGCCTTCCCCACTAGACGAGCCTTATACTTGTCAATTGATCCATCTACCTTGTGTTTAATTTTTCTTTTTTCTTTTTTGTTTAAAAAAAAACTCATTTGTTTCCAATAAATTTGCTCTTAAGTGGAAGATCAACTAACTTCCGAACTTGGTTCTTTGCCATAGAACTTATCTCTCATAGCAGCCAACCAATTATTTAAATCAGGTAAACTTAGTGCTTCCTTATAAAAAGCAGTCTTATCAAGGTCACATGAAGCACACATGAGAGATTCACCTTCAATTTAATAACGACAACAAGGCAAGTTAGTTTGCGTCATCATTGATAGAACCATTTCCAATAAGGTACAATTTCTCCTTTTTGCTACACTATTTTCTTGTGGTGTGTCAGAATTGTTGATTGCTAGGGCATCCCATTTTCCTCACTTAGTCCCTGAAATTTTTAGACATGTATACAAAACCACAATCAGCCTATAAAAATTTTAAATTCGTTTCTTTCTAATTCTCAACCATAGCTATCAAATGCATGAAGCAGTCCAATGCTTCAAAGCAATGGGAGATTAGATAAACATAATTGAAGCGTGACTAGTCATCTATAAAAGTGAGAAAAGAAAAGGCGTCATGGAGTGCCTTCACATTTATAGGTCCGCAAGTATCATAAAGGACTAGCTCTAATGGATATGATGCCCTAGGAGCCTTTCCAAAAAGCTACCTGTAGGCTTTACCAGCTAAACAGGACTTACACACAGGTAGGCTTATATTAGCGAGAGACCCCAATAAGTATTTTCTAGCTAGTCTAGCCATTCTATCTTTCCTTATGTGGCCTAGTCTAGCATGATATTTAAATGTATTAGAAACATCATCATCATTTGAAGTCATAAAAGAAAGTAAGGAATTATTTAAATCCAACATAAAAACCATTTGAAAGAAAACCATGTCAATACAAAGTCCTATCCAAATAAAGGTCGAGGTGAAAGCCATCAAAGTGAAAAGTAAAACTAAGTTCCAATATAAAAATAACTAAAAATAGATTACATTAAACACCAGGTGTGTAAAACACATCATGCAAAAGTAAAAAGCGCCCTACACTCATTTGAAGTTGGTGCCAACTTTAAGCAATTTCTCTCGAGTTCCATTATCTAATATAACGTACTGTTTGCTAGCTGGTATTCTTCTATAACCTATTAATCCAGCTCAATCTCAATCTACATGTTTGGTTGCTCCTGTATCTATAATTCATTTAGTGATTGAGTGAGTAACAAAAATATGTGAATAAATATAAGTAATGATAGAGTTGTGTTTAGTGTATATATTCTTTGCCTCTGTCCAGTGACGAGCAAAGTGTCCCACTTTTCCACAGTAATAACACTGTAGTTTGGACTTGTCCTTGCTAGTGCATTCACTTCTATGGCGCTTTGCTAATTTTCCATCCTGTGACCCAAGACTATTTGTCGTTCTATCAAATCTCCCATGTTGCTTGCATTTAGGCCTAAATGCCTGTCACTTCCCAGCTTGGGTGATAAGAAGAGTACTACACTTCACATCTATGCACTAAGCCTCTAACTCTAAATGGCAAGATATATTAGCAAAAGTCTTAATATTTTCATAGTCTGTTAAAACAAGCTACATTTGCCCCCTTGTTGACTCAGGTAAAGAACATATCATAGCAGTAACTTGCTTTTCATCAATAAGATTATTGCCAACAGCCTTTCGATCACAAATCAAGGCACACTCATAAAAACAGAGTACATAAAACTTTCATTTAAAGAATTTCTTGATGGGATGGTTAATTAACTTCTCCAGAAGTTAATTAATTTCCAGTTATGAAGATTTAATTAATAACTTACACATATGAACACTACATGGATTATGAGGTAGCCATTACTAAGAGCATTAGCATTGATATAGGCACATGTAAAGGCAAAATTTGGTTAAAATCACATGTTTTGTCTTTTACCTATTTCATTCAAGTGAGATTTTCACATTGAATTATTCATCTGTTAGCCAAAATAATTTTTTTATTTTTTTTTTAAAACCTCTGTTTGTATTCATATCAGTAATGGATCATTTGTTTACAGTTTAGCCAAAATAATATTAATTTAGTAATAATTTGTTTTTCTTAAATTTTTCTATATTTTGTAATTATACTAACCATATGTTAATTAATAATTAAATTATTATTTGCTAACTATCTTTTTTCGTCAACCTAATAATATTTTGGAGGAGAAAGAAATAATTCATAAAATACTTAATAGATGAGGAATAGTAACCCTTCTGTAGATTTACTATAACTTGTAAAGAAAAAAAAATGCATTTGCCTCTACGAACGTACATAATTTAGTGAGATTGTTAGTTAATTTTTTTTTTTTTATTTACATTTGCCTACACCAATGCTATTACTTTAAAAAGCACATTAAACTATTTGAATATAAAATAATAAAGTTATATATAAGATTAAAGTGACTTATGGAAAAATCGTGCAAAAATGACCTTTTATTTTGACGTGCTTCATTGACCAATTCAGGGCAGCTACCAAAATCATTGACCAATTCAAAATCTCGGTGATAACTAACTCAAGCCATCAAACAAACTTTTGAATAATGGTTATAACTATTCAACTCGTCCACTAAAAGAAGTGGACCGGAAGACTATATATTTGTTTCCAATCGAAAAACTCTATAAGCAAGGGAGTTGGCGGAGGGATGTGCACGAATAAACGCAGGGGTATACCGTATACGTGAAAATTAGTACGGTGCGTTTTGAACTTTTTTCCTTCTCTTCTAAAAGCTATCTCGTGGTCCCCTCTCCATCTCCCTCCTCCATCTCTTTTAATTTTCCCCTTCCCAATTTGTGAACCCTGGCCCCCTCCATCTCCCTCCTCCTCTCCTCCATGTCGCGTCCCGTGATGGGTTTTTAAACCCTAACTCCTCCATCTCCCTCCTCCATGTGGCGATCCGAGATGGGTGTTCCGAGATGTAAGGCTATTGCTGCCGAGATACTAGGGTGGAGTGATATTAAAGATCCATTGGTGCGTGTTCGCTTAGTAATAAGAAAAGCTCTGGAAAATTTGATTTTTGTTTTCCATTAAAGTAGTAAGTCATTTTTAGTTCATGGAAGTTGTGAGTTGATGGAAAGTAATGTTTTAAGTTAGTGTTTTTATTGCTTTTAAGAGATCAATTTAGTGATGGCGTCTTCAGAGCAGTGATGGCGTTTTCTATGTACTGATTTTTTATTGGAAATATTATAAAATCTTGTGTGTTTTTGAGGATATTAATTTCTTTTGGGATGAATTTGTGGTCAAAACTGTTAGAGATAACGCCGACAATGACCCGCGACGATGACTGACGATGAACGGCGATGATGAAATGTTGGGGTAAAAAATCACAGAGGCACGAGATGAAGAACGAGAACAACATTTTCCCTCGTGTTTTATTTTTCATGTATTTCTTATGTTTTCTCCACTTTTTATTTTGTTTTTTATTTTTTTAAAGAAACTGATGTGGCATCCTGCGCACCTCTCCTGTGCAAACTAACCTGCCTGTAGCAGAATTGATTTGAAATAGACCCCCGCTCCAGTCTATAAAAACAGAAGCTTCCAGATTCTATGCATCAATAGAGCAACAATATGGGTTTATCGCTTTTCCCGTTCATGTTAATGCGTCTCCCTCTATGTTTCTCGATGCTGCATAAGCCTATGCTCGCTTATGCTTCTTCGTTCCCGGAAATCCTTTGCCGGGATGTTGAGAGCGCAGCCTTGCTGCAATTCAAGGAAAGCTTTGTTGTCCTCATTAATCAATCCAAATCTCACGATCGTTCTGCTTATCCAAAGGTCTCCTCTTGGACACTGGAAGGAGACAATCGTGATTGCTGCTTATGGGATGGAGTTGAGTGCAATGTAGACACAGGTCATGTCATTGGCCTCGACCTCAGTAGCGGTCGTCTCTATGGTTCTCTTGCTCCCGACAGCAGCCTTTTCCGCCTTCTTCACCTTCAAAGCCTTAATCTCGCCTACAATCACTTTAACTACTCCCAAATCCCGTCCCAGGTAAGTAGTCTTTCAAGACTCGCGTATCTCAATCTCTCTGCTTCTATGTTTTCGGGTCAAATTCCATCACAAATTTCACAATTATCACATTTGTCATCCCTTGATCTGTCCGACAACCATGATCTCTATTCTGGAAAACAGCTTTTGAAACTCAGGTCTGGCCTAATAAGCCTAGTTGGAAATTTGACTCGCCTACAAAGGCTTCATTTAAACAATGTGAACATAAGCTCTGTGGTGCCTCGTATCTTGGCAAGTTTGTCATCTTTAACGTCCATCCATCTTCAATATTGTGGATTCAAGGAAATATTCCAGTAGGCATATTTAACCTACCAAATTTGAAGGTTCTTGATGTGGCTTACAATGAAGGTCTAACTGGTTATTTGTCTGAGTTCACATGGAGTTGCCCCCTTGAGGTATTGAAACTCGCATTCACAAGTCTTTTAGGTGAGACACCCCCTTCAATAGGAAACCTGGGCTCCCTGAATACGTTGGATTTGCGGAGTTGCAACTTTTCGGGGTCCATTCCCTCTTCACTTGGTAACCTCACAAGCCTCATTTATCTTGAGATTTCAAATAATTCTTTCGTGGGTAAGATCCCATCATCAATTGGAAACCTCATCCAACTCTCCGTTCTAGATCTCTCCGTCAATCACTTGATAGGTCGAATCCCGTTTGGACTTGGAAATCTAACACAACTGAGTTACCTTTCTCTACGCTATATAATCTACTTAATGGAGAAATTCCTTTCCCACTAATGAATCTCACAAAGTTAAATTCGTTAGAACTTGGGAACAACAACCTTCAAGGTCGAATTCCAGATTCAATCTTTAATCTCAAGAATCTTAAATACCTTGATCTGGGCGGGAACAGTTTTAGTGGCAGTTTGGAGTTTGGCAAGTTTGTTAAGCTCAAATATTTAACTATTTTGCGTCTATCGAATAATCAATTATCCGTACTTATTGAAGATGCCAGTGCCAATGCGAGTCTGCCAAAGTTTCAGTTTTTGGGATTATCTTCGTGCAACTTGAACAAGTTTC
This sequence comes from Carya cathayensis, assembly GCA_011037825.1. Lineage (NCBI taxonomy): Eukaryota > Viridiplantae > Streptophyta > Magnoliopsida > Fagales > Juglandaceae > Carya > Carya cathayensis. Next base: position 681,958 of record QGSO01000185.1, read on the forward strand.
CAGATTTCGTAAAAATTCAAGATCGATTAGTGTGTTTGGATCTGTCCAACAACAACATCCATGGCATGGTACCGGAATGGATCTGGGACGCGAGCAAATTGAGTCTTGAGGTTCTTTGCCTTGCGAAAAACTTTATAACAAGCTTAGGTCAACATCCAATGCCTCTTCCATGGACTCGTCTTGTTGATTTAGACCTCAGGTCTAATTTGCTTCAAGGGTCACTTCCCATTCCACCAGCCACCATTTCTCATTATTATATCTCAAAGAACTCACTGACTGGAAATATTTCGGAATTGATTTGCATTCTCACTTCTATTCGAGTCCTTGATTTGGCAAATAACAACTTGAGTGGTTCACTTCCTAGATGTATGCAAAACTTTGGTGCTTCTCTCTTAGTGATTGACCTGGAAAGGAACAAATTTCGAGGAAGTATTCCACAAACATGGACACAAGGAACCGAGTTAAGGATAATCAATCTCAGACAGAACAGATTCCAAGGACAGTTACCAAGATCGTTGGCCAAGTGTATGATGTTGGAGGTAGCTGACTTCAGTGACAACAAATTGCATGATATATTTCCCTCTTGGTTGGAAAATCTTCCAAATCTGAAGGTTTTGAATTTGCGCTCAAACAACTTCCATGGTCAGATAGGAGTATCAAAAGCTGGCTATAATTTTCCCAACTTGCGAGTCATTGACCTTTCCCTCAATGGTTTTACTGGGAAACTGCCATTTGAAATATTTGGAAATTGAAAGCCTCGTGAAGTTGCTAATTCAGATATTTTGTCATATATCCAAGTAAACTCATCTTTTGTACCACGAAGATTTTGGTGTAATTCTTGTCTCTTTGATTATAATTACACCATGACAATGACAAATAAGGGAGTCACTGTCATCTACGAGAAGGTCCAAGAATTATTCAAAGCCATTGATATCTCGAGCAATAGATTTGGTGGAGAGATTCCAGAATCTATTGAAAATTTAAGGGGGTTTCATTTGCTCAACCTTTCTAATAATGTTCTCACAGGCCACATCCCACCATCATTAGCAAATCTTACGGAGCTAGAATCATTAGACCTTTCTGAAAACAACTTGTCTGGGGAGATCCCACAACAACTAACACAACTCACCTTCTTGGCATTTTTCAATGTTTCAAACAATCTTCTCATAGGACCTATACCACAAGAGAACCAATTTGGTACATTTGGAAACGATTCATATGAGGGGAATTCAGAGCTATGTGGTAGACCTCTCTCAAAGGACTGTGAGGATTCTAATGCTTCGCCAGCACCTCCTTCAATCTCTGTTGATCAAAGTCAACAATTGGGATCTCCATTTCAATTTGGTTGGAAAATTATTGTGGTAGGTTATGCATTTGGACTAATTGTTGGAGTGACAATTGGGCATATTGTGATTACAAGAAAACATGATTGTTTCATGAAAATCTTTGGAATAAAGCAACTGGCTAGATGAAGGATGATATGTGGAATGTCTAATTCCCTCCTTTTAAGTTTTAACCACTTTTTTTCTATAGCGGTTGATCTTGATTGTAATCATGTGTTTGCTCTTTTTTAAGTAGAAAAATACTTAAGCTTTGAAATGATTATTAAAAAGTAATCCTATAAACTAATATGACTTGATATAGTTTGTCTGATTATAAAATTACTTTTGTAAAGTAGATTTGATGGATCACATGAAACCACTTCAATTTATAAGATTATTTTTATGTAATCCCTTTTGTGGTTGTAGAGCTCTTTAAATAATATTGTTTCGAGCATGTTTCATATATAATTTCCTACATGAAATTTCTAATTAATGAAATTCTATTAGAAGTTTCACAAATATCAATTGACGTCGCACTTGCATGTTCTCCCTCAATCAATCTCAGTAACGTTTAAATTTAGAAATCTTGCGTTCCATGTTAAGATCTGGAACTCAAAAGGCCAGCCCAACTAACTAAACCACTTGAAAATATTAGTTTGGTTCAACTCTTCTCAACTATCTCATCTAATCATTACAATTTTCTTAACTTTTAACACAAAATATAATAAATAATTCAACTTTTTGAAATTTTAAAATAATAATAATATTAAAAAAATAATATTTTAATAATATTTATTCAACTTTCATCTTTACTCAACTCAACACCGTTCGAATCTTTATTTATTAATAGTTAAGTACCCATCTTGTTAAAAAAATGGCCCTCAATCCTAGAAGGTGGTACCCAAACTGTTATAGATGTCAAACAAATGAATTTCTTTCGCCTCAATGGCAAATCACCCTATCATTATAGATATTTGCCAAAACCTTCATCCTTGAAAACATTGGAGGATCAGAAAAATACACCAACTTCAAATTCGGTGCGCGCACTGTGGCGCAATAGGCAGCAACTAAATTGAATTTTGATAGAATATCCTTCATAGTATCTCTAATTGTATTTTATATATACACAGTGAAAATGATCCACCTTGAACTCGTTGCATTTCTATTTAAATATAATGCATGCTTGTTGAAAAAATAAATAATAATAATAAATAAATAAATAAAAGGGCACCCGTCTTGATCATATCTGGCTTTGGTCATTTATTTAAAGGAAAAGAAAATTCCATGGGTTTCAACTTCAAGAAGCAAGCAATAAATTAACCTAAACCAAGAAAATTGATTCTAATTTCATGATCAACATGTCATCCACAACCTAAAAGGCACGCAATGTCAGCACCAATAGATACCTGATCTTTGCCTCTATCCATGTCAACTTAGTATAGATTTTTTAGAACTTAATTCGGCTGGAGTTTCTTTGTTTTTCTTGCAATTCTCTTCTTTTGTTTATTGTTAAGCTCCTTACTCATAAACACTCACACACTCACGGAATCAATGGAAGAACAGTGTAATGGAAATGATAAAGTTCATATAATAAGCATACAAAATTATTCGAGGCAATTCCAACCTCCTTATAAATTTCAGTACAAGAATATTCCAGAATGCATTCTCTGTAAATTTCCCACTTCATATACTCAGACCCTTTTATGTTTCATAACAAATTCTGGACTTCTCTAACTTGACCTCTACTGACTCAGCATAAAAGGACAGACACTAAAATGCAACGTTCAACTTTTAATCCCAAACCTGCATTTAACATACAAAACAACAGACTCCTACTAATTAACCAAATTGTCGCGTATCACTTTATTTAAATGACAAGCCTTGCATTTGTAACTGAAACCTGTGTTCCCTTGTCACACTGCATTTCATTTCTTCAACAAATGGCGTCATCCTGAGATCCTTGGCATCATTTCTTAAATCTCCTTCCAGTTCAACACGTCACTTCACTTTTGTCTTCCTTCCCCTTTCTTCCATCTAGGGTTCTTGACAATTCCCCCCTTATACCTTAGCATAGATTCATAAAACATTTCTTTCTAAGAAAATCATTTCTGTTCTTTTCATTTAATAAAAGACATTTTCATAAAAGCATTTATAAAGCATTCATATTAATTTTCATTTTCATACTTTAAGAAAACTCTATAAGAGCATGAATGTAAGACTTAACTGGACTCCATGCTAAGCACATTTCGTATAGTTTGTTCATGTGCGTGTCAGATGGCAACCCATATACATGCACAACCTCCCACCATTGCCTTTCTATTTACATAAAAACTTTACACTTAAAACTTACATAATAAAACTATTCCTAACTCTTAGTCCATTCTATTCCACATGACCTTAACCTCTCATTGGTTCTTGACTTAGACCTCTCCCACTTAGGCTAGTCATTGCCCAAATTAATCTCCTTCAATCACTTACTCGCACGCTCCTTAGTGACACCCCTAGTTGTAAAACTTACACCTCTAGGTATTCCAAATAGCCATTCACTTCATATACACATGTCATCTTCTAATCCTTAAAGTATAGCACTTGACATAAATCTTAGGCCTAGACTGTAAATCTAGAAACCCCAACTTCATTTTCTAACCAATAAAGTGAACTTCCATGCTTCACTTTAAATCTCCAACCATTATTCATGAGTCTAGCCTTGGTCCCAACTCACCATACAACCCAACTGCAGTCACAATACCAGTTTTTAAATAACATCCTTCCCCCGTACATAATCCAATCCATCGCTTATCCCAATTCATTTCCTCACATACAACATATTACACAATCCAACACAAACATACATACACGATCCACCAAACATACATGTGTCATACCCCTCTATCACCTAAAATCAACATATAATACATTACATAACCCACTTGTTCTTACAAATGCCATCCATACATAATACACTCAAGTTATGTACTCTCCCAATACACAACATCCTCTCCCTTGCTATCCAAACCAATACACCCAACACATGAAATATGTTTATGCCATTTATACACTTACACTGCACATTCACAAAGCTTACAAGCTTCATACACCTACAACACATTAAATATACAAAATCTATTCAATTAAAACCAACGTCATTATCGTGCTCTTTAGACTCCACTACAACTCTATTTAATCCCAACACTTCACAAACTAGCAGCCAACCCATCACTTCACAGAGCACAACCACATCACAAATCGCCCATTAACCCCCATCACTTCACAATACAAAGCCACATCACAACTACATTCCGTTTCTCCTTAACATACCATAAACAAAAAAAGTACATACACATAACTTCACAATCTCAACCACCTCACTTCTTCTGAGTCCGCCACAATCAACACAGTCGATACACACAACAAATCTGCCAAGTACTCAAACACAGTACAAACATAAAAAAAATCGATAAACATCGTATTTTCTCAATAAAAGGGGCAGAAATTATACCCTAGGTGTAGGAGCTAAGCTGGGCAGTGGTGGCTCTCGGTCGCTGTGAGGGTGGTCAAGGGTGGCGCACAGGTTGTGAGAAACTGATTGCTTCGGGGGAGGGGAAAAACAGGGGTTGTTCACGGTGGCTGGCCGTGGCAAGGGAAAGGGTGGAACAAGGGGCTGGCCTCACGGTGGTGTGAAGGGCTAACTCACAGTGGTTCGCCACCATGGAGGGAGGGGGCGCATGGTGGAGGCACACGAATCCAACGAGATCTCGAAGGGGCTGAGAAAGATCTTCGATGGGAGGGTGAGGGGACTGAGGTAAAGGTCACCCACGGTGACTCGATGGCAAGAGAGTCGCTCGTGGTGGCGCTCACGGTGGCAGCACGGTTGGGGCACCGTGTGGAGGAGCCAAATGAGAAGCTACGGGTTACGAGAGATCTTTGGTGGGGAGGGGATTGGAGGGTCGCTGGGGTGGCCGAGAGGGAGGTGGTGCCAGTGTGTGGCATCGACGACGACTAGGTTGTGGCTGAGTTCACGGTGAATGCATGAAGGGAATTGGGGAGAGAGAAGGGAAATCGGTGAGAGGTAGAGAGAGAAGCCGTGAGGGAGGCTCGGCTCGGTTGGTCGGCGACGGTGGAGGTGGACAGTGACGGTGAGTCAACGGCAGAATGTGGTGGCTGCTGTAGTGGGGCATTTGTGGGGGTGAAAACGGATCACGGATTCACGGGGGAGAGAGGCTGCTGGAGGAGAGAGAGAGAGAGAGAGAGAGAGAGAGAGAGAGAGAGAGAGTGAGTGAGAGGGGAGGGTAGACAAATATGTGGAAAATTAGGGTTTATAGGATTTTAATGATAATCCTACATCTTGAGATTCTTAATTTTAATCTAACGATAGAAATCTAAACACATCATAGATAAAAATTAACAAAGTAAAATAGGTAGAAAATGAAATGGAACTTTATTTAAAATCAAACTAATTTTCTTAGTCTCAAAAATAATAATCTTCATCATAAAAAAATAATGAAACTCACTAAATATTTTTAACAGAAATAAAATCATCTAAATAAATTGAGTTTTTAACATACAATAAAATAATGAATACCACATAATATTATTAAAGAAATAAATAATTTAAATAAAAATGATTTTCTAAACTATAGTATTTTTTATGCTTCCAAATATAAAAGATTTAACTTAAAATTAGGCTTGGTTCAATAATTTAAAAAATACCCATCTTTAAAATAATTTTGAACATTTAAATAGTTCAAAAATTTTAAAATATTGGGCTTCATTTAAAAAAATGACCACCTGAATTTTTTTTTTGATAGAAAAAATCACCACCTAAATTTAAAAACACAGTTTCGAGGTTTAAAACTTCAACATGAAACTCGTGACTAATTGAAAGAAAAGAGTGGTTGGTTACAATCTCCCCTCCTTCTAAAAATTTCGTCCTCAGAATTTACTTACACTTGATACGAACCCATTGATGTTGATCCCAATATCGTCTTCATACACATTCATTGCTTCCATACCTCCCTGCATAGCACTCGCATCTTCGTGTCTTAGGAATCCTTCGCCGACATGCTTGCATTGTCTTCAGTTCTTTAATCCCATTGTTCATGTAGCACATGTACCTTCCATACCACAATCCTTGCTAAAGACATTCAAAATTGCCATCGCATCCTCAAACTTGGTACTAACTTAGCTCATGATCATCCATGAACCTCATAACTATAGTAGTCTATCTATCGTTCTAGTCTATTCCTTTCATAAATATGTCCCTACTTCTATACATTCTTAGCATTTCATAGTTCGTTCCTTCCATTTCTAACCTCCTACATTCCTTAATAACGTTTCTCACTTCATGAACTTAATCTCACTTTTATTAATAGGCGCCATTCTGACATGCATGCATTGACTCTTTCATGCTATTAAACATCATAACATAAATCATATACCTTTCAAAAACTTACTGCATGACAAGATAGGCCTTGGGAAGACTTCAGTCTAGGTTTTCCATTCACTTGCAGTTTTCATTAAAAAAAGTTTTATTTCTTTGAAAAATTTCCTCTTATTTTAGAAAAGTTATAGAATCTCTCATAATCTGAGTTTTGATCTAATACCATCCTGTAACACCCATCCTTGTGGAATTTTTAGAAAATAAGAAAGGAATTACTAACTTTTTAAAACTTTTCTTTCCCTTCCCAGAATATAAAACATTCTACAGTTATGATTTAAAATTTACATTTTCAAAGCTAAGAGAGAGTTTTGCAACGGAAATCATTTATTTAAAATACAAATTTTTTTTCATAAAATACACAAAAAGGCCTAAGCATCTATTACCTTTTCCTTGGGCTGCTGACGTTTCGTCCTTATTTCATTCATCAGTTTTGCATACATAAAAATAAAATGAGTCGAATACTACTCAATAAGTACTATTTCATGCCGTAAAATATAAGAACATATATTTTCATTCATGTATTCTCACTCACATACATACTTTACATAAAACGTTTTCTTTTCTTTAAAACATTACAAGATGGGGTTTTTCTTTTCAAAAAGGTTTTCATTTCTTTAAATGTCTCTCACCTTGTACTTTCCTTCATAAAAATAAAACCCTTTAAGCGTTACAATTAATCTTATCACTTTCCTTTCGCCGGTACACACAATTATGCCCCTTATGTTAGGGTTAAAGATCTTTTGGATTTGATTCTACCCATAGCTGCGGGTTAGGAATCTCTCAGTCAAGGGGCAACACTGAGTATACTACCAGTACTACTTATCTAGCATTGAAATATGCCCAATCCTTTCATACAATCATTCATCAATCGTGGTCATTATGTAAATTCATACATTAAAACATTCATTCTTTCAGTCCTTTCCTTTCTTTCCTTTCATTCATTTATTTCATGCATCATTTCATTTCATAAAACATCTTTTCATATCATAAAACATAAAATCTCATATTTCTCTTCATGGAACATACGTACAATACATACTACGTATAACATCCAATCACATGTATACAACTATTCTTTGGGGTGCGTAAAAAGGGAAGGGACTGCCAAAAAGGCCAGTACATATGTATACTTAAAACTTACACCTTAGCATAGATTCATAAAAGATTTCATTCTAAAAAAATCATTTCTCTTCTTTTCATTGAATAAAAGACATTTTCATAAAAACATTTATAAAACATTCATTTTCATTTTCATACTTTTAGAAAACTTTAAAATAGCATGACTGAAATACTTACCTGGACTCCATGCTAAGCAAATTTCATCCAGTTTGTTTGCATGTCAGATGGCAACTTACATATATGCACAACCTCATGTCATTTCCTTTCTATTTACATAAGAACTTTAGACTTAAAACTTACATAACAAAACTATTCCCAACTCTTAGTCCATTCTATTCCACATGACCTTAACCTCTCATTAGTTCTTGACTTAGACCTCTCCCACTTAGACTAGTGATCATCCAAATTAATCTCCTTCAATCACTTACTTGCATGCTCCTTCATGACACCCCTAGATGTACAAACTTACACCAATAGGTAGTCCAAATACCCATTCACTTCATGTACACAAGTCATCTTCCAATTCTTAAAGTATAACCCTTGACATAAATCTTAGGCCTAGAATGTAAATCTAGAAATCCCAACTTTATTTTCTAACCAATAAGGTAAGCTTCCATGCTTCACTTTAAATCTCCAACCATTATTCATAAGTCTACACTTGGTCCCAACTCACCATAAAACTCAACTGTAGTCACAATACCAATTTTTAAATAACATCATTCTCCAATACATAATCCTATCCAACCCTAATCCTAAGTCCCAGTTCATTTCCTCACATACAACATATTACAAAATCCAACCCAAACATACATACACAATCCACCATACATATATGTGTCATACCCCTTTATCACCTAAGATCAACATATAATCCATTACATAACCCACTTGTTCTTACAAATGCCATCCATATATAATACACTCAAGATACGTACTCTCCCAATACACACCATCCTCTCCCTTGCAATCTAAACCAATACACCCAACACACGAAATATGTCTATACCATTTATACACTTACCCCGCACATTCATAAAGCTTACAAGCTTCATACACCTACCACACATTAAATATACAAAATCTATTCAATTAAAACCAACGACATTATCGTGCTTTTCAAACTCCACTACAACTCCATTTAATCCCAACACTTCATAAACTAACAAGCAACCCATCACTTCACACAGTACAACCACATTACAAATCGCCCATTAATCCCCATCACTTCACAATACGCAGCCACATCACAACTACATCTCGTTTCTACTCAGCTTACCACAACCAACAAAATTACATGCACATAACTTCACAATCTGAACCACCTTGCTTCTTACAAGTCCACCACAATCAGCACAGTCGATACACACAACAAATCTACCAAGTACTAAAACATAGTACAAACTTTGGCACAACTTTTATCAAGTGGTGGTCCACAAAGAAGTAGGTTTCCTTTATAGATGTTTTTCTCAAATGTTCCAAATTGTGCTTTCATATATGGAACTTTACATGATAGGTTGTTGTTGGCCACATTGAATACCTCAAGAAAGGTTAGATCAATCAATGCTGAAGGAATTTCTATACTCAAACTATTATGAGAGAGGTCTAAACTTTCTAGGAGAACCAATTTCGAGAATGTTATTGGAATTTCACCAATCGGTTGATTATAAGATAAGTTTAGTACATGCAATGAAGATATTTGGCCAGATGCAGGTGGGATGCCACCTCTTAGGTTGTTGCATGAGAAATCCAATCCAGGCATGTAACCAAGTACAAAACCCTTATAAGAACTATGACTATATTTCGTTACAAACCTGATCTCTACTTCTGCACCAGCATATTCAGAATCTTGGTAAATGTTAAAAACCATCTTTAAGAAACCTCTTTATATTCGTAAGGCACCACAAGCAAATGGATAGAATTAACTTCTCTATGAATATAGTCAAAACTAGTTGCCGTTATCTTTCCAAAATATATGTTGTGGAGGCATTGTGGTATGGTTCCAGAAAAAACATTATTGGAAAGATCCATTATGCTTATCATTCTTAATAGACACAAATGTTTTGGAATTATACTAGTGGAACGATTGCCACTCAACAAAAGTACTTTTAAGCCTTGAAGTTGTTTGATTTCAACAGAGATGCTGCACATAGAGTTGTTATCTCCAATATCCAATGTCAAAAGAGATGAGGAATTGAAAAGAACTTTCGGTATTGTGCATGTGAATTTGTTCCCTTGCAAATATAGGTGTTCAAATTTTGGTAGATTCAAGTAAAAAGGTAACAATCCGGCAAATAAGTTATGAGAAAGGTTTAAACTACCTGTCATACTTAGTTCACATGCAATCCAACCATAAAAATCATTGTTAGCCATAACAAGAGTCCTCAAGTTTGACGTGTTCCCAAGCCATCGAGGGATGGTACCTAAAATTTTGTTGTTGCTAATATCTAAATATGATATGGTAAACAGTTGATTTAATTATTGGTTTGATACTTGTGAATTGGTTACCATTCATCCACGTAATTTTTGGGTTTTTCCTAACAAAAATTTCACCATTGAAGCTGTTATGAGCAAGGTTCAAAACTCTCAATGACAAGCAACCTAAATTTAATCCTCTTGGGACCTTGTTTGACGTCTGAGAAATTATTGGAAGAAAAATCTAATACGACCTCTAAAAGAAGTCAATAAAAATTCATTCTGTCCCATATGTGAAAGAGAAGACAAGTAAACTTTTCATGCCTTGTGGAGCTATAGTGCAACATCTGATACCTGGGCAGAAACACATAGTCTAGTACAAAAGTGGCCTTACAATGAATAAGACATGATAAATCTATGGGTGAAGCTGGTGCAGAAATTGAAAAAGAAAGATTCGAAACTGGTCACATCTATTATATATGAGAAGTATATGGTTAAGAAGGAATAAATTCACTTTTGAACAAAAATTTGATAGCTCGAGAACTATTGTTAGTCAAGCAATGAAAAATTTAGATGCTTTCCAAGAAGTTCAAATCGAGATGCTTTCAAAGCAACAAAACAGAGAAATAACTTGAAGGGAAGAAAAATGGAAGAAGGCTGGACATAATATGCTTAATATCAACTGGGATGCCAGCTTTAATTCAAAATTGAAAAAGATGGGTGCTGGTATTGTTGTAAGAGACCGGGAAGGAGAAATATTGGCCTCTTTTTTGCATGAATAAAAATTATGTACCAATCAGAGCTGAAATGTATGGACTATGAAGAATTCTAGAACTCTATTCTGTGTTGAATTTTTCAAATGTGATATTTAAAGGAGATCATGCACAAGTTATTATTGAGACTATAACAGTAAGGAAGATCAGAATTGGCAGTGATTTGGATAGCTTGTGGAAGATGCTAGGAAAATATTCCAACTTTAACCAACATGGAAGTTATAGCACACTTACGGCAACAGAGTTGCTCACAAATTGGCAGAATTAGCTTTATATAATCATGAAGAAGATGTAAGTATGGAAGATGGTTCATAAAAAAAAATTCTCAATTTGATTATTGAGGAGAAACGTTGTAATGATTAATAATGGAAATAAAAAGCTTCACTTGATTTAAAAACAAAAAAAAAACTATGAAAGTACTATTGTTAAATTTTATTAGATAAGATGGATAATAATTAAGTGACATGACATGATTTATTCTTGCATTGTTTTAATAAATTTAGTGTTATAATATATTAATTTTGATAGTTTTTTATACTTGTTATAAATGAATATTAATTGGAAGGAGGAAAGTATTGCTAGATGTTAATTTTAAAACATATATCTATATTTTGAAGTATAAAAACTAATTGTCATTTCAAATAATTGTTTGATTTTACCTTATGATATCTATTTAAAGAGAAGAATATTAAATTTGAGGAGGCAAAAAAAATGAAGTACAATATCGATTAAGTAATAAGTCTAAAAAGTATATATGAAAGTATAACAAAACATTAAAATTTTCATGTCATCTTACTCCCTAAACCTGCCCTAAGTCTTGATACCATCTAAAGTTGCAAATATTACAAATTATGAAGATATTGCAAATGATTTGTTGGTAGTTTTAGATCAGGATGTAATTAAATATGCTTATTGCTAGAATTAAAAGAGAAAGAATATATAAGCTAATGTACATGTAGAATATATTTTTAAAAAAAATTCATTGGCGTATCCTCATGATGATAAGGAGGATCCTGCTTTAAATTTGCGATGGATAGTTATATCACGTGACCTATGGTGGAGTTGCACCTGCTCACACCCATAGCATTCAGTCTGAGCAATTAACCCATGAAGGCCAAAATAAACTGGTGATCTGAATAAGTGTAAGGGATGAATTTTTTAATTCTCTTATCTTTGAAATAGTACGGGATGGATTTAAGATATGAAGACTTAAAAAAAAAATACCTCCACTGATAACATCCAAAAGTATCTTCTTAGTTTTCTCTTAGAGAATAGAGGTAGAGTTTTTATGTTAGTAACCTAGGGTTATCTCTAGTATTGACATTGTTAGTCTGTGAAGGGAAAGTAAAAGTTAGCAAGGGATGGATGATTTGGAAGAGAAATGGAGTTGATTGACGCCAACAAGAGGAAACTAATATTCTGGAAATTGAAGGGGATGGGGTGATAGAAACATAAAAGAAAGGTGAATGTAGTTTGGTGGGAAAATTGTGCACGGATCATGGTATTGGCAAAGATGTGTTTGCTTCTACTATGGCGAAAATATTGAGAGTAAGAAAGTTGGCAAAGTTCAAAGAGTGTGGTGCAAATTTATTTACTGTATCTTTTGCAACGCATGTAGATAAAATGATGGTGATGGCAAGTAGGCCTTGGTTATTTGATAATTGTTTGTTGGTGCTTAAGGAGTTTGATGGCTTTACTCAGCTAAGTAAAATGAATTTTGATAGAGAAGAGTTTTGGATCCAAATTCAAAATCTGTCGTTAGCATATATGAACAAAGAAGGTGGGGATCAGATTGGGAATTCAATAGGGAGAGTAATTGAAGTGGATTTCTCAGGGGATGGAATTGGATGGGGACAGTTTCTTAGAATTAAGATTGAAGTTATGTTACAAAGGCATTGACAAGGGGAAGAACTCTTCGTGTAAATGGTGAAAATGTTTGGCTTCCTTAAGAAACTACCGAGATTATGTGTTGTTTGTGGTTGTTTGGTTCATAAAGCATATGGGTGTTTGTTTAAACAAGTGCCTCTGAGAAGAGTTCAATGCAAGGTCAACAGTTTGGGCCATTGCTAAGAGCGGATCCTATTGTTATGAGGCACAGTCAAAATAGATCAGACTGGTTTGCAAATCAAAGTCAAAGTAAATTTGTACCAGTTTGGATGGGTAGCAATGGAGGTGAGTAGATCTTGAGGGAGAAGACCGAGAGCAGGTTAGTAACTAATATTGATGGATGGTTAGGAGAAGGTCTTGGAATCTTTTCCCATTCAAATTTTGAAAAGGATTAGTTGGAAAATTTAAATTCGGTGGATAAGAGGAGGGTGGTTATTGGGGAGGATGAGATGTGTACGGCACAAAGGAAGGAGATATCTGTTTCTAAAAATAGAAAGGAGTGGGAGGAAAAGGAGTTGGGCTTAGGTCTAGATAAAGGAGAGCCTAGGCAAGCCTAATCAGAAGATATTGGTAGAGATGAGTGGGTTAAACAAACAAAGCTAGTATCTAATGATGAAGAGATAGAGGCATGTTTTGATACCAATACACTAAAGTGACAGAAAAACTCACAACTAAGGCAAAAGGAAAATGGAAGAGATGAGCCAGGGAGAAAGGAATGAGTTTATTAACTCAATAGAAAATAACAAAAGAACTCTATGTGATGAAAATGGTGGAGTAGTGTATGAGGATTGTAGGAAGAGACAAAAGGGTGATATGCAGATAGTGAGTTATGAGGAAGAGAATTGAATGGTGGCGGCTGCATGGCAGCCCTACCAGGAGCCATGAAAACCTTAAGTTGGAATTGCTGAGGGCTTGGAAACCCCCGAGCAATTCAAGATCTTCACTTGATGGTGAAGGAAAAGAAGCTTGACTTAGTTTTTCTAATGTAAACTAAGTTAAATGCAAATAGGTGGGATTGGTTAAAAAGGAAACTTAAATTTGATGGGTGTTTAGTGGTGGATCCATTGGGGAGGAGTGGTGGATCCATTGGGGAGGAGTGGTGGATTAGCATTGCTATGGAAAATAGAATTAGAATTAACAATTCAATCATTTTATAAAAAACCATATTAATGCAAGTTTAAAGCTTGAGGTGGGAAATGAGGAATGGCAATTCACAGGTTTTTATGGCTAGCTTGATGTGAACAAAAGACAAGGCACATGGGATTTGCTTGTCTCTTTGAAACCTGCAGATCACATGGCATGGATGTTATATGTGGATTTCAATTAGATACTATCACATGATGAAAAAGTAGGGGGCAGAACCAGAGTGAGGCACAAATGGATAGGTTCAGGCAAGCACTAGAGCAGTGTGGGTTATACGTTTGATTTGGGATGGAGAGGCTCAAAGTTTACATGGAATAATGGGTACAATGATGCTACTTTTACTAAGGAGAGATTAGATATGGGAGTAGCAAATGGGAAATGGTTGGAAATGTTTAAGAATGTACAGGTGGAAAGTCTTGTGGCAATAAGGTCGGATCATAGACCATTGATCTTCTCTTGCTCGTAGGAATACCATAGAAAGGTGGATATAGAAGGTTATTCAAGTATGAAGTGGCGTGGGATCTGATGAAGAATACAAGAAGCTAGTACAAGATGCATGGATGAAAGGAGATGCAATGGATGTCATGTTAAAGGATATCCAGGTGTATCTTCAAAAGTGCAGTTCAACATTATCAGTATGGAATAAGGAAAGATATTCTGATATTGGAAAGGAGATCAAAGAAAAAACTGAAACTTTAAAACTAAAGCAAGATGATGAAGGGCAACATAATATTGAAGATATTAAGAAGTTGCAAAGGGAGCTGAGGATTTTACTTAAAATGGAGGATACAAGGTAGAGGCAAAGGACAAAGGTGCACTAGTATAAGCAAGGTGATAGGAATACTCGTTTCTTTCATGCATGTGCTACACTAAGAATGAAGCAGAACAGGATACACAAGATGAGGGATTCGTAGGAAATTATGAGAGATAGTGAGTAAGAAATAGCACAAGCATTTAAAAATCATTTTCATAGTATCTATTCATCAACAAGACCAAGCAAAGATGAATTGGAAGCTTGCCTTTAGTGTGTAGACAAAAGGGTAACAGAGGATATGAACTCAGAGCTAGTGGCACCTTTCACTTTTATGGAGGTTTATGAGGCTCTCAAAAAAAAAAAAAAATGAGTCCTTTTAAATCTCCAAGACCAAATGGCTTTGAAGCTGAATTTTACCAAGAGCATTAGAGTTTTGTGGGGTCCAAGGTATTTATGGCTATACTTAATTTTCTAAATGGGGGAATATGCCTTGTAATTTAAATCATACTAATATTGCTTTGGTTCCTAAGGTTAGTACTACTTTGTCAGTACATGATTATAGGCCAATTTCATTATGTAATGAATTGTATAAGCTTATAGCTAAGACATTGGCAAATAGGCTTAAGTTGCAAAGAAGAGATGGTTAAAAGAGGGTCACCAAAACTCTAAATTTTTTTATGCAGTTGTTTCGAAGCGCCGGCATGGAGCCATCATTCCACAAATGCGTTTGATGGATGGCACACTTTTAGATTCACTAGAGCAAGTACACTTGGGGGTGGTGAATTATTTCACTAATTTTCTTACGGAGATGCCGCACATTAAGCCTGCGGATTTGTCTTTGTTGTTGGGTGTGGAGATGTCTGCTGATCAAAATTCTGACCTGTGCCTTTTGCCATCGGAAGAGGAAGTGAAGGATGCTGTCTTTTCAATACTGCAGCAAAGTAGCCCTAGCCCAGACGGGTTTGGATCCTCTTTCTATATTTCTTGTTGGCAAATAGTGAACGAAGAGGTGGTGGAGGTTGCAAGGGATTTTCTACCAGGTTCCATGCTGCCAAGGTTTTATACTTCGTCATATATTGTGTTGATTCCGAAAGTGCCGAATCCCAAGAGTTTTGAGAAATTTCCGCCAATTAGTCTTTGTTCTGTGGCATACAAGATCTTCTCAAAGATTCTTATGACTCGTTTGACGGGCTTTTTACCAAGGTTAATTTCAGCAGAACAAGGGGCTTTTATTCCGAGTCGCAGTATTTTTGAGAACATATCTCTTGCTCAAGAGATGGTTCATGTTTTGAAAAGGATGATGGTTGGAGAGAATGTTATGGTGAAACTTGATATGGCGAAGGCATATGATAGGGTACATTGGGATTTTTTATTTAATGTTCTGGCTAGTTTTGGTTTTGAAAAATTTTGTAGTTTGGTAAAGGAGTGCGTCGCATCCCCTTGGTACTCGGTGATAATGAATGGGTCGTACAAAGGATTTTTCAAGTTGATGAGAGGCTTGCGGCAAGGGGATCCCCTGTCGCCATATTTATTTATACTGATGCAAGAAGTACTTTTGAGGCTTCTTTGGAAAGAATTCGACGAGGGCCGCATTGGTAATTTTTATCATCCTATGGGGACCCCATTGGTGACTCACTTGTTATATGCAGATGATATTTTAATTTTCTTGAATGGTGAAAAGAGATCTTTGAGAAGATTGGGGAGCGTATTATCTTGCTATGAAACCTGGTCTGGGCAGTGGGTTAGCTGAGAGAAATCGACAATTTTTATCTCGTTAGTGCAGCTCGGCAATGTGGTTTGGTGAGATTAACGAGGTATGCGCAAGGTAGTTTTCCTATCATGTATCTAGGGGTTCCGTTGGTATGTGGTAGATTGAAGGCGATCCATATGGATCAATTGCTAGCGAAGTTTTAGGCTAAGGTTGCTGGGTGGAAGGCGAGCTTGTTGTCGCAAGGGGGGCGGCTGATTTTGCTTAAACATGTGTTATCTAGTATGGCTTCTCATTGCTTGGCTGTGATGAATGTTCCTCAGGTTGTGATTAAAAAGATTAATTCCATTCTTGCTACATTTTTTTGGGGGGAGAAGAGTGGGAAAGCAAAAATGAAGTTGTGCGCGTGGTCTCGAATGTGTAAACCAACAGAGGAGGGGGGCCTGGGTTTGAGGAATTTTCTGGAAATCCAATAAGCAATGCATATGAAATTGGCATGACGGATTTTATCGATGGACTCGTTGTGGGCTCGGTTAATGGTGGCAAAGTATGGATGTGGCGCCCCCAAATCCCCACGTACCAACACGGGAAATTCGAGGCGCCCGGATGGTGACATCACGGGTCACCACCCTATCGAAGAGTGCCAAGTGTGTGCAAGCGACAAATGTGCACAAGAAGATACGCAGCGGATAGCAAAGTCAAATACTAAGTACCAGAATTTTTCTTAAATAAAATACAAACGGTTCAAAGGTACAGAATAAAATATTACATGATATAAATATGGTTTTTAAAACTAAGTACAAAGCATAACTTCAAATCAGAACTCCGGCGGAGCCGCATCCTCGGGCTCAGCCTCCTCCTCCTCCTCGAACACTGCATCAAAATCTACGGTACCAAAAATGGTGCCGCAGGTAAGTAAAACCCAAACACCACTAGATAAAAGCATATTAAACTCAAACAATATGCATGAATAAATGCCAATGCATAACACTCGCGAACCATATTTTTCCACGCACGCCAAAAACCCATTTGGCTTAAAAACATAACCTTAAAAACCAAGCCTCGCCATTATCCCAGATAATGGCCCAAACCACCATTTTCCCAGAAAATGGATCACAAGACCATCGCCATTTTCCCAGAAAATGGCCCATATCCGAAAACCATGAAAACCAACCAATTATGCATGCACCATGATCTCCCCTAGGGATCATCCGCACACTCTGGCTCTGTGCCACACCGCAGGTAACGTCTACGCGTGTGACACCTACACGAGTGATGCCCAGACTCGCGCCTCCAACTCGCGCGTACCTGGCCAGGCCATCCTCTAGTCCCCGCCACTAAAAGGACCACGGAGTCGACACGACAGCGTTACCGTATCGTGCGATCCGGTCGTCGCCCGGCGACAACCCAGGGGATGTCACTCAGTATTATCCACTCCCGAGTGACCAGAGGAGCTCCACCGAGATAATAACCCATCCCGGCTTGGGCTCGTGATACGCACACTCCCAAAAACCATTTACGCCAATAAAACATGATTTTATCCAATAAAATAAAATACAAGTGCATGCATCATGTAAATGCCAATTTCAATGCTCGACAAATAAATTCAACCATAGCACAACAAATCAAGCAACTCCGTCCTCCATCCATCCGACCCCCGAACTCCTCGGACTCAGTCCGGAATCAGCGAACCAACCAAATAATTTATTGAAAGAGTAAAATACATTTAAATCTAAAAGTAGCGTTTGGAAAATACTTACAGCGCTATATAGGATTTTTAGAAGGTTCGGCGCGAAGCGAACGGCGATGCGAAAGCAACGTAACAGTGCAAATGCACTGTTCCCGTGGGTCGCAAAATACCCACTTTTGACCGGGGACAAACCAAGACACCAAATTGATAGGGAATGGTCTAGAGATGTTTATGAAGCTAGTGGAAGTGAGTTTTGGCCGTGGGTGGCGGCGAAAACGCCGGTAGGGGCGGAAAAAGGGCAAATCGGAGTTGAGCTCGTGGGAGCCGCTCCGGTGACCGTTTGAGGCCGGGGATGGGTGGGTTAGGTCGGCAAGGAGTAGGGGAAGAAGTGGTGAAGAGGTGGTGGCCGGAGGTGGAGCGACGGCGGCGGATCGGGCCTCAAGCCGTGCGGCTTGTTGGGCTTTTTCCGGCCAAACGGCCGGCCGGTTGGGGCTGGGAGTCGGAGGGGATGATCACCGGCCGGAGGGGAGTCGACCGGCAGGGGTGGCGTCGGGCACGACGCCGGCGAACGGCGGGCCTGGGCGGGAAGGCTTTCCGGCGTGGGTGAGGAGAGAGAGAGAAAGAGAGGGACGCGGGGAGAGAGAGAGAGAGCCGAACGGGAGAGGGAAAAAAAGGAAAAAGAAAAAAGAAAAAAGGAAAAAAGAAAAAGAAGAGGAAAAGAAAAGATGAAGGAAATTAATGAGGTCCAGTCCTCACGTCGGAAGTCCAAAAACTGATCAGCCGAAAACGGTAAAAACATAAAACGATTAAAATAAATTAACACTACATCAAATAAATAAATAAACACCAATAAAATATTTTAAACACATCAATAAGCTAAAATAAAATAAATAACTAGTAAAAACCAATTATTTAAATTTTTAAAACCAAAAACAAGCCAAAATAAATTAAATCACAATTTAAATCCAACAGCCAATAAAATCCATTTAAAACTCGATAATTTAAAATAAAAGCACTATAAAATATTTAATTAAATTAAAATATCCCTTCAGTGAAAATACACAAAAAAGCGGGTCATCACATCCTCCCCCCCTTAAAACAAATTTCGTCCTCGAAATTTGCAGGTCCGAACACCAACTTGAAACAAGCCATACAATTCCACATAAAACCGACTGCAACCAAGATTAAAAAAAACGTACCGTCATCACTCGAACAAGTAGGGGTACTGCTCCCTCATGTCCACTACTCGCTCCCAGGAGAAATCTTGAGCTAACGGATCTCCCCAGGCCACCTTAACCAGATATATCGTTTTAGACCTTAACTGTTGCTCCTTCCAATCCATGATCTGCGATGGAACAACCTCATAAGTAAGGTCCGGTTGCAACTGAATATTCTCTGGGTCGACAAAACGTGGCTCTTGTTGTCCAAAACTCTTCTTTAAAGACGATACATGGAAGACATTGTATATATCCCCAAAATATTCTGGCAAAGCAACTCTGTAAGCGACGGACCCTACCTTCTCCAAAATCTGAAAAGGTCCAACATATCTTGGATCCAGCTTTCTCTTCTTCCCAAAACGCTTAACTCCTTTCATGGGAGAGACCTTAAGATAAACCCAATCGCCTTGTTCGAAAGACAATTCTCTCCTCCTGGTATCCGCGTAACTCTTTTGACGACTTTGCGCTGCAGCCATGTTATCTCTTATAATCTGAATCTGATTTTGCATATCCTGTATTATCTCGGGTCCAATTATTTTCTTCTCCCCGACTTCATCCCAACATAAGGGTGATCTGCATTTTCTACCATACAGAGCTTCATAAGGAGCCATTTGGATGGATGCATGGAAGCTGTTATTATACGCGAATTCTATGAGTGGCACGTGATTCTCCCAACTTCCTTGAAAATCTAAAGCACACGCTCGCAACATATCTTCAAGAGTTTGAATCGTGCGCTCTGACTGGCCGTCTGTCTGGGGGTGATAAGCAGTACTAAACTTTAATTTAGTACCTAAAGCCGCCTGCAAACTCTTCCAAAAATGGGAGGTGAACCTTGGATCTCTGTCCGACACTATGCTCTTGGGTATCCCATGTAGTCTCACTATTTCCTTTACATACAAGCGGGTCAATTTTCCCAGAGAATCCGCATTATTGACCGGTAAGAAATGAGCACACTTAGTCAGTCGATCAACAATTACCCAAACTGAGTTCTTTCCACTGGGAGTCCTCGGTAAGCCCACTACAAAATCCATAGAGACGTCATCCCATTTCCATTCAGGAACAGGTAGAGGCTGGAGCAAACCTGCTGGTCTTTGATGCTCGGCCTTGACTTGACGGCAAGTGCCACATCTCTCAATATACAAGGCAATATCCCTCTTCATTCCTTCCCACCAATAATTTTTCCTTAAGTCCCGATACATTTTGGTGCTACCCGGATGAACGGAATAGGGAGCCGCGTGAGCCTCCGTCATAATTCGCTCCTTAAATTCCGAGTCCTTAGGAATTACTCTACGATCTCGGAATCGAAGAATCCCATCTTTATCCAAACTGTAGTGCAACGGCCCTCTAGATTTTCTGACCCTTTTTCTAATGTCCAACAGCTTCGGATCTTTTCTCTGAAGAGTCTTCAATTCTTCAAAATCAATTACCCGAATATCAAGAATTGAAGATATCACTTCCTCTTGCTGCGAACTTCCAATAAGGAGCCTTCTCAACCCGCAAAGTAAAGAATCCACTCCAGAAGATTCAGCTTCATCCTCTAAATGTGACTTCCGGCTCAAGGCATCTGCAACTACATTTGCTTTTCCTGGGTGGTATTTAATCTCGCACTGATAGTCGCTTATTAGCTCTAACCATCTCCTTTGCCTCATGTTGAGATTCTTCTGAGAAAATAAATGCTTCAGACTCTTGTGATCGGTGTAGATCTCGCAAACTGCTCCATATAAAAAGTGTCGCCAAATCTTAAGGGCAAACACTATTGCGGCCAATTCCAAATCATGTGTCGGGTAATTCTTCTCGTGGTCTTTCAGTTGACGAGACGCATAAGCCACGACCCGTCCTCCTTGCATGAGAACACACCCCAAACCAAATTTAGATGCATCACTAAAAACAACAAACGGCTCAAGCGGTTTTGGAAGTGCTAAAACTGGCGCAGTTGTCAATCTGTTCTTCAATTCTTGGAAACTCCTCTCGCACTTGTCTGACCAAACAAACTCTGCATTCTTTCTAGTCAAAGCGGTGAGAGGACCGGATAATCGGGAAAATCCCTCCACGAATCTTCTATAGTATCCAGCAAGTCCCAAGAAACTTCGGATCTCGCGCACAGTCGATGGACGCTGCCATGATAAAATAGCTTCCACCTTACTGGGATCAACTGCCACACCGTCCTGGGAAATTACATGCCCGAGAAATCTGACTTCTTCCAGCCAAAATTCACATTTGCTAAGCTTCGCGTACAACTGGTGCTCTCGTAACTTCCCAAGCACTAAGCGAAGGTGATAAGCATGCTCGTCAACATTCTGGGAATAAACTAAAATATCATCAATAAAAACCACTACGAAAGAATCCAGATAAGGTCGAAAAACCCGGTTCATCAGATCCATGAAAGCTGCAGGAGCGTTAGCCAACCCAAAAGGCATCACTTTGAACTCGTAATGCCCATATCTTGATCTAAAAGCAGTCTTGGGGACATCTCTATCTCTTATTCGCAGCTGATAATATCCCGATCTCAAGTCAATCTTCGAGAAGATAGCCGCTCCTTGAAGCTGATCAAATAAGTCGTCAATTCTTGGAAGAGGGTACTTATTCTTTATTGTCACTTTATTAAGCTCTCGATAATCAATACACATTCTAAGAGTGCCATCTTTCTTTTTAACAAATAAAACTGGTGCACCCCATGGCGAAGTACTTGGCTGGATAAACCCCTTGTCGACCAACTCTTGCAACTGGGCTTTCAACTCTTTCAACTCGGCTGGTGCCATACGGTAAGGGGCTTTATGCACAGGAGCCGCCCCGGGTTCTAGATCGATAGCGAACTCCAACTCGCGGACTGGAGGTAACCCCGGCAAATCATCTACGAACACATCGGGAAATTCTCCTACCACTGGAAAATCTGCCAAGGACTTGTTCCCAATTGGCGTAGACGCCACTTGAACCAAAAAGGCATCCGCCCCACAAGCAATATCTTTCTTCGCTTGAATTGCCGATATAACCATCGGCTTCTCTTTTAATTTACTTCCCATAAACTCTAAACAACCACCATCTGGGAGTTGAAAACTGATTACCCGACTTCTGCAATTTATACTTGCACAATACCGATATAACCAATCCATGCCGAGAATAATATCAAATCCCAACAACTTGAACACCACCAAGTCGGCATCAAGGGTCCTACCACCAAAATCCAAGGGACAACCCAACGCAACTTTAGAACAACAAACCATTTCACCATTCGGAAGACTCACCACTAACGATCCTGGTAGGGGTCCCGTAACCAAATTACATATCCGAGCGAACGTAGAAGACACAAATGATTGAGATGCACCCGAATCAAACAATGTGCAAGCATAAAAGTCATATAACCGAACTCTTCCTGAACCAAACACATACACCCACAAAATCCGAAACAAACAAACATCAAACCACACCAAACATCAAATCCAAAAATTAGTTAATTTAGAACCATACCTGTAATCACTCCAGCATCGTGGGTCGCTGGTGCCTCATCATCCACCTCTCCAGGGGTAAGAGCATACACTCGAGCCTGTGCTACTTGTCTCTGATTAGCTCTTCCACCACGTCGACCTCCACGGCTTCCTTGAACTGTATTAGGACACTCACGGGCAAAGTGTCCCTGCTGGCCACAATTATAGCATCGAGCTCCACCCAAAGTGCACTCACCCGTATGAGCTCTATTACACCTCATGCAAACGGGCATCCGACCTCCTATACGCACTCCTGAGGCAGCTTGTGGTCGAGTTCCAGACCGCTGAACAATTTTCTGAGGCGATCCAGAGCTACTTCCTTCTCCAGTAAAACTTCGCCTTTTATGTCCCGGAGGGGAACCCATACTCAAATTATTCTCCCGCTCCACGAGGGTGGCCACATCCACTAAATCCTGAAAGGTGGATATCCGGTGGCTGACTACCAACCGGCGTATATCGGGGCGTAGACCCTCCTGGAAACGCTCAGCTTGCATCTCCTCTGTGGCGATGAGGTGGGGAGCAAATTTCCCAAGTTCTACAAACCTTCGGGAGTACTGTTCCACGGTCATGCTCCCTTGGACCAAGTGTGAGAACTCTCTTGCTTTTTGCCGCCTTACAGAAGCGGGAAAGAAGCGGTTATTAAATTCCTTCTTGAAGCGCTGCCAAGTCACCGCGGCAAAAGACCCCAATTCTGACTCCAGCATTATTCTTTTGGTATCCCACCAATCAAAAGCAGTGCCTTGTAACAGATAGCTGGCGTAGAGAACTTGTTGCGCCTCGGTGCAACCACATACCTCAAAAGTCCTCTCCAAGTCCTTGATCCACTTTCCAGCTTGTAGTGGATCCTCGTCTCCAGTGAAGTGGGGAGTCCTATGCGCCAGAAAGCGCTCATACGTGCACCCCGCTTGCACTCCTCCACTGGACCCTCCTGGTAGCAGCCATGGCCCTCCTTGTTGCCAAGGCCCTCCTTGTTGCCAAGCCCCTCCTTGCTGCCAAGGTCCTCCTTGTTGCGGCCAAGGACCTCCAGGTTGTGGGCTAGGCACTCCTTGCTGAGGCCTAAAATTTTGCTGCATAAATTCTGTCATTTGCCGTATAGCTTGGGCAATGGAGTCATCTCTCTGTGTATCATCCCGTGGCCCTTGTGTAGATTTCCTCGGTCTCACCATTTTACCTGCCACCACAACCTTTGACCCCCTTTTAAAAAAAAAAAATAAAACCAATAACATAAAACCAAACCAAAACCAATCCACATAACAAGAAAACAAAAACAAATCAGCAGCAATAACATAACTAATTAAATAAAACAACCAAACAAGCTCAAATAAATTCAAAACAACTAAACCACGTCAAAAAGCAATATTACTTAAAATAAATTTTAAAACACAACTAAAAAAAAACATTCTGGTACCTCTCCTATGGGACATGTGGTTTTACCCAGAGCCAAACCGCTCTGATACCACCTGTGGCGCCCCCAAAATCCCCACGTACGGAAAACGGGGAATTCGAGGCGCCCGGATGGTGACATCACGGGTCACCACCCTATCGAAGAGTGCCAAGTGTGTGCAAGCGACAAATGTGCACAAGAAGATACGCAGCGGATAGCAAAGTCAAATACTAAGTACCAGAATTTTTTTTTTAAATAAAATACAAACGGTTCAAAGGCACATAATAAAATATTACATGATATAAATATTGTTTTAAAACTAAGTACAAAGCATAACTTCAAATCAGAACTCCGGCGGAGCCGTATCCTCGGGCTCAGCCTCCTCCTCCTCCTCGAACGCTGCATCAAAATCTACGGTACCAAAAATGGTGCCGCAGGTAAGTAAAATCCAAACACCACTAGATAAAAGCATATTAAACTCAAACAACAAGTATGAATGAATGTCAATGCTCCAAAACTCATAAATCATATTTTCCACGCACGCCAAAAACCCAACTGGCTTAAAAACATAACCTTTAAAACCAAGCCTCGCCATTATCCCAGATAATGGCCCAAACCACCATTTTCCCCGAAAATGGATCACAAGACCATCGCCATTTTCCCAGAAAATGGCCCATATCCGAAAACCATGAAAACCAACCAATTATGCATGCACCATGATCTCCCCTAGGGATCATCCGCACACTCTGGCTCTGTGCCACACCGCAGGTAACGTCTACGCGTGTGACACCTACACGAGCGATGCCCAGACTCGCGCCTCCAACTCGCGCGTACCTGGCCAGGCCATCCTCTAGTCCCCGCCACTAAAAGGACCACGGAGTCGACACGACAGCGTTACCGTATCGTGCGATCCGGTCGTCGCCCGGCGACAACCCAGGGGATGTCACTCAGTATTATCCACTCCCGAGTGACCAGAGGAGCTCCACCGAGATAATAACCCATCCCGGCTTGGGCTCGTGATACGCACACTCCCAAAAATCATTTACGCCAATAAAACATGATTTTTCCAATAAAATAAAATACAAGTGCATGCATCATGTAAATGCCAATTTCAATGCTCGACAAATAAATTCAACCATAGCACAACAAATCAAGCAACTCCGTCCTCCATCCATCCGACCCCCGAACTCCTCGGACTCAGTCCGGAATCAGCGAACCAACCAAATAATTTATTGAAAGAGTAAAATACATTTAAATCTAAAAGTAGCGTTTGGAAAATACTTACAGCGCTATATAGGATTTTTAGAAGGTTCGGCGCGAAGCGAACGGCGATGCGAAAGCAACGTAACAGTGCAAATGCACTGTTCCCGTGGGTCGCAAAATACCCACTTTTGACCGGGGACAAACCAAGACACCAAATTGATAGGGAATGGTCTAGAGATGTTTATGAAGCTAGTGGAAGTGAGTTTTGGCCGTGGGTGGCGGCGAAAACGCCGGTAGGGGCGGAAAAAGGGCAAATCGGAGTTGAGCTCGTGGGAGCCGCTCCGGTGACCGTTTGAGGCCGGGGATGGGTGGGTTAGGTCGGCAAGGAGTAGGGGAAGAAGTGGTGAAGAGGTGGTGGCCGGAGGTGGAGCGACGGCGGCGGATCGGGCCTCAAGCCGTGCGGCTTGTTGGGCTTTTTCCGGCCAAACGGCCGGCCGGTTGGGGCTGGGAGTCGGAGGGGATGATCACCGGCCGGAGGGGAGTCGACCGGCAGGGGTGGCGTCGGGCACGACGCCGGCGAACGGCGGGCCTGGGCGGGAAGGCTTTCCGGCGTGGGTGAGGAGAGAGAGAGAAAGAGAGGGACGCGGGGAGAGAGAGAGAGAGCCGAACGGGAGAGGGAAAAAAAGGAAAAAGAAAAAAGAAAAAAGGAAAAAAGAAAAAGAAGAGGAAAAGAAAAGATGAAGGAAATTAATGAGGTCCAGTCCTCACGTCGGAAGTCCAAAAACTGATCAGCCGAAAACGGTAAAAACATAAAACGATTAAAATAAATTAACACTACATCAAATAAATAAATAAACACCAATAAAATATTTTAAACACATCAATAAGCTAAAATAAAATAAATAACTAGTAAAAACCAATTATTTAAATTTTTAAAACCAAAAACAAGCCAAAATAAATTAAATCACAATTTAAATTCAACAGCCAATAAAATCCATTTAAAACTCGATAATTTAAAATAAAAGCACTATAAAATATTTAATTAAATTAAAATATCCCTTCAGTGAAAATACACATAAAAGCGGGTCATCACAATGGAAGGGGCCAACATGTTTCTCTGCTAGTAGCTCGAAGTAATAGCTCAAGATTATGGAAGTCTATAGTCTCTGTTCTTCTGGATGTATGTGAGGCAATTAAAGTCAGAGTAAGGAAGGGCACGGTTTCTTTCTAGTATGACAGATGGTTTTCGAGTGGTCCTCTTTGTAATATGGTGGATGTAGTTAGCAGGCCAGCTTTGAAAATTAAGGAGGTTTGGGTTGGGGACTCTTGGGACATTGACATGCTGCAGCAACTAGTTGGTGCAGAGTTGGCAAACACTGTGATCAGCGAAGTTGGTGCAGCCCATTCTAGGCAACATGTTTTGATTTGGAAGCCAACACGAGACGAAAAGTTTTCTATAGCCAGTACGTGGGACTTAATCCGAGTGAGGGATCACCATCAGGCTTGGATGGACTGGATATGGAGTAAATATTTACTGAAGAAAATTTTAGTTCCTATGTGGAGGGCTCGGTTTAGTTGCCTAGCGACGGATTCCTTGGTGTAGTCCCGTGGAGTGGCCATGGCCTTAAAATGTGACTGCTGTCAAGTCCCATAGACCAATTCTCTGGATCATGTTCTTGCTTCTAGGCAGGTCGCAAAGCAGGTATGGCGTCTAGCCTCTTTGACGTTGGGCATCTCATGTTTACCAACCAAAACCTGGTGGCATCTAGTGGAAGCATGGTTGGCGCTACCGAGCATATTAACGTGGTGCTTATGGCGTCGACGTGCCGAGCTCAGATGGAGGGAGTTCAGGGTAGTGTAGTGGTGGTATGGAGATCCGTTCGGTTATGGTTGGGGATTTTGGTAAATAACATGCATGACAAGAGGCTTTCCGCAGCTAATGCACAGATTCTTAGTGCTTTCGACATTAACGTAAAGCTCCGGGCAACACGTAAACCAGTTCAAATTGTTTGGTCAAAACCCCCACTTGGTTGGTGGAAACTTAATGTTGACGGTAGTTGCCGTGGGAACTCAGGAAACTATGGTGGGGGTGGAGTATTACGGGATCATCGGGGCCGGATAAAGGCGGGTTTTTATGCTCACTACGGTTTCAGGACCAATAATGAGGCTGAATTAAGAGCTTTACTCCAAGGGGTACGGCTATGCAAAGAAATGGATTGTCAGAATATAATTTTGGAATGCGATTCCAAGGTTGTGGTGGATTGGGTGAAGAAGCGAGACTATAATTTATGGTATCTTTGGGATTATTGGGATGCTCTTCTTCAAGAACTTGATAGAGTCCACTTTCAAGTGGTACATCAATTCAGAGAAGGCAATCAAGCGGCGGATTATTTGGCAAGAAGAGGAGAAGAGGGTTTGAATTAGGATTTTGTTTTCGGTGATGACATTCCTAGATTATTGAGGGGTATTATTTGACTGGATGTGTTGGGTATCCCTTCTATTAGGAAGTAATTGTATGTTGGATTTTGTCGTGTGTTTTGGCATGTTTTTAGTTTCCTCTTTTACATAGGGGGTTTGGTTTTGGTTGTTTGGGCACTTAGCTCTTTTGGGTTATTTGATAGATTTTTATAGGTCCCAAGTGTCATTATGTTTTCTATGGTATTCTTCCGCCACAAATGAGGGTTCTTTTAATAAATTCGGGACGGGGCTAAAAATAAAATAGGCTTAAGAAAGTATTATCTCACATTATATCTAGCAGTCATAGTGCTTTTGTCCCAAGGAGATCCATTACAGATAATGTAATACTAGCTTTTGAAGTTGGATATGTCGAAGGCCTATGACAAAATAGAATGAGAATTCCTTGAAAACATTATGAGAAGGCTTGGGTTTGCTAAAAACTAATCGAGACCTTTATGAAGTGTGTGGCATCTATTTCATATTCAGTAGTTATGAATGCTAAGCTTGGTGAGAGATCTAGACAACCTAGAGGACTGAGGCAAGGTGATCCATTGTCACCTTACCTGTTTATGTTGTGTGCAGAAGGGTTGAACTCCTTATTGAATAAAGCTAAACAAAGGGGCATAATGAGTGGAGTGGTAACAATAAAGGGTGGAATAAAGCAGCTCACTCACATTTTATTTGCAGATGACTGTGTGATATTCAGTAAAACAAGGAAGGAAGATTGGAAATCAATTCAAGATGTTCTTTAGGTGTATGAGAAGGCTTCTGGTCAAGTTCTCAATCGAAAAAAAACATCAATTCTATTTAGTTCTAACACAGAAGAATCCATCCACAGTGCAATATTACAAGAAGCAGGAGCAGTGTTGTGTGCAGACTATGGAAAGTATCTAGGATTACCAACAATGATTGGTAGATTAAAATACCAAACTTTCAAGGGGATTAAAGAGAGGATATGGAAGAAGATACATAGCTAGAAGAATTCATTTTTATCTACTACTAGAAAGGAGGCCACGATAAAGTTAATGCTGCAATCTATTCCAACTTATACCATGAATGTATTTCCTACTTTTAAAAAAGTTATGTCGGAGATAAATGCTTTAATTTCAAACTTTTGGTAGAACAACAAACAAGAAGAAATAGGTATTTGCTGGAAGAGGTGGGAAAAGATGGGGGAAAATAAAATGAAGGGTGGAATGGGGTTTCAGGACATAAAGATTGTAATGTGTATTATGTCCTTGTGGTTGAATTTTTAGAAAAATAATTTTAGAAAATAGGACGGGAATTTCTGACTTTTTGAAAACTTTTCCTTCCCTTCCCAGGATATAAAGGACTCTACAGCTAGGATTTAAAATTTTCTTTCACAAAGCTAAGAGAGAGTTTTGCAGTGGAAATCATTTGTTAAAAATATAAAGTCGTTTTACAAAAATAGTTTTTCATAAAAATCATAAAATACAAAAAGGTCTAAACTTCCGTCACATTTTCCTTGGGCCATGTATGTCCTAAAGCTTCTTCCTCATTTCATTCCTAGGTGGAGTACAAAAAAAATAAAATGAGTCAAATACTCAATAAGTACTACTTCATGCCTTGAAAATATAAAAGTATAATTTTTCATTTATGCGGTCTCACTCACATACATTACAAAAAATGTTTTCCCTTTCTTTAAAATATTATATGGTGTGGTTTTTCTTTAAAAAGGATTTTCATTTCTTAAAACGTCTCCAACTTGCACTTTCCTTCATAAAACTAAAACATTTATGCATACAATTAATCATATCACTTTTCTTTGGTCAATACACACAATTACATCCTGTGTGTTGGGGTTAGCAGTCTTTTGGACATGATTCCGCATGTGGCCACAGGTTGGGAATCCCTCAGTCAAGGGGTAGCACTAGGTGCACTATCAGTACTACTTATCCGGTATTGCAATTTACCTAGTCCTTTGATACCGTCATTCATCAGTTGTGGCCATTACGTAAATTCATACATTAAAACCTTCATTCTTTTTGTCATTTCCTTTCATTTATTTCATGCATCAGTTCATTTCTTAAAACATTTTTCGTAACATAAGACATAAAACCTCATCATTCATTTCATAAAACGTACATATAATAAATACTTCATATAGCAACCATTCACATGTATACAACTATTTTTGGGGTGTATAAAAATGGGCTGCCAAAGAGGGCCAGTACATACATATACTTAAAACTTATACCTTGGCATAGTTTCAAAAAACATTTTCATTCTAAGAAAACATTTCCTTTCTTTTCTTTTCATAAAAGAATATTTTCATAAAAGTATTTATAAAACATTCATTTTCATTTTAATACTTTTAGAAAACTCTAAAAGAACTTGAATGTAATACTTACCTGGACTCCATGCAATGCACATATCGTCTAGTCCGTTCATGTGTATGTCAGATGGCAACCTACATATATTCGTAACCTCACGTCATTTTTTTTTCATTAAAAAGAACACTAAATGTAAACTTGCATAATGAAACTATCTCTAACTCTTAGCCCATTCTCTTCCAATGGCCGTAACCTCAAATTGGCTCTTTACTTAGACTTATTATGCTTAAACTAGTCATTGTCCAATTAAATTCCTTTAACCCTTTACTCACATACTTCTTAACGACATCCTTAATCGTACAAACTTACACCTCTAGGTATTCCAAACATCCATTTATTTCACGTACACATATCATCTTCAATCCTTAAAGTATAACCCTTGACATAAATCTTAGGCCTAGACTACAAATCTAGAAACTCAACTTCATTTTTGATTAACAAAGTGAGCTTCCATGCTTCACTTTAAATCTCCAACCATTTATTTATGAGTCTACACTTAGTCCCAACTCACCATACAACCCAACTAAATGTATGACATAGGTCAACCAAGCATATCAATACAATCAACCCGAACATACATCTACAATTCACCAACATACTAGTGCCATACCCCTTTATCACATAAGATCAACATATAATCCGATCAACATATAATCCATTTAGGATCAACAACACCATCCATACATAATACATTCAAGATACGTACTCCCCCAAATACACACCATTCTCTCTCTTGCCACCTAAACCAATACCCCCAATACATGAAATCCGCCTATACCATTTATACATCTACACCATGCATTTGCAAATCTCTATGAGTTTCAATCATAACTCCACCAAACTACAACCATTTATCACTTCAATTATCATAAGCACAACTATCACTTCCTTAGTCCACGACATTAATCACCATATCAAACAATTACACCTACACACCCAATCCAAGGTCCAATCAAACTCCCCACATACCAATCAATACCATCAATATACCTAATTTTGTCCATATCGAATACACATCACCTCAACAAAACCATCAACACTTAGCTTCACAATCTCAACCATGGTCTCCCTCGATCCATGAAGTCCAACACTATGGCACAACCACACATCTAATCCTAGCACTTTACGCAATTCACAACTTCACATTGTTGAGTATTGTGGAGTTTGGTCCACTTCGCTAGAACGGCGGCTTTTGGCCGCTCGAGCGAAGCTAGGCAGATTCGAACGCTCGAAGGTTGCTCGACAGTGAGCTCAAGCGGTTGCGAGAAAGGAAGTTCGCTCGAGCGGAGGCATTAGCCGCTCGAGCAAAGTCAGGCAGAGTTGAACGCTCGATGTCCGCTCGACAGTGAGCTTGAGCCGTTGCAGAAAGGAGTTCGCTCGACGCACGCTCGACACGCCGCTCGAGCGAACATCGTATATTTTCAGATCTAGGGCTTTTTCTGCCGTTTGACTATAAATATGTGTTTTCTACATATTTGGCCGTACTGTACAACACTGTTGGTGAACAGTATTTCGCCCCTCCATTGTAGTGTGATTCCTCAAGCAATAAAATCCTCTGCAGCTCCCGTGGACGTAGGCAATTTGCCAAACCACGTATATATGTGTGTCGTGTGTGATTTTTCTCTTTCATATTCCATATTTTTCACTTTATTGTCATCGTTTTCACAACACACATTAAACACACATTCACATCACAACCTTAGCACAACTTCACACTTGACCACCATCACTTCACGACACAAAAAATCACATTACAAACCACATCACATGGCATAACATCTCGCCACTTTACACTTCTCATAGCCACAATACTACACCCCACACTACATAATAGCCCATCACTTCAATAGACCACACTGCACAAACTACACAACCATGCCATAAATTTCACGCTCACACTCCACAGTCAAATTATAACCATAACAGTGCCCAACACTTCAACCACACAATCACACTACTCTGTTCACAGATCACAACACAGCGCATTCTCAACACCAGTCTAATATCCATTTCACAATAGTATAATTCTTAATAAAAGGGGATAGAAATTATACCATGTTGAAATCATTGCATCGCTTGCTGTCCAACAAGGTCTCGTGACGGTGGCTACGCACGTTCAATGAGGGGTCGGTTGAGGCACAGTGGTCATTGTTGTGACCCTAAAACAGCTACTGTTCGGGTGGAGCTGGGGTTTAGAGGGCTTTTTGGTGGTAGTAGGAAGTGGAGATGAGGTGGTCCATGGCTAGCCTGGCCATGTATGGTGGTGTGAGGTGGTGTGCGTGAGTGCTAGAAACCGCACGTGCAATGAGGGGCCGGTTGAGGCACAGTGGTCATTGTCGTGACTCTAAAACGGCTATTGTTCGGGTGGAGCTGGGGTTTAGAGGGCTTCTTGGTGGCAGTAGGAAGTGGAGATGAGGTGGTCCATGGCTAGCCTGGCCATGTATGGTGGTGTGAGGTGGTGTGCGTGAGTGCTAGAAATCAAAGGGGAGAAGAGAGAGGAGGTAGGGCCTTGGCTAGCAGGGCACGATGGTGCTCAGGCTAGGTCACAGGGTTGACCCTAGGTGGCCGTAGGTGGCAACGACTATGGGCAATGGCTGCACACAGCAGCACAACAATAGATTGGTGGAATGCGTAAGAAAGAAGAGAGATGCACGAGGGTGGGGGTGCTCTACGATGGATTTAGGGGAGGGGAAGGGTCGCAGTGTTAAGGCATGGTGGCTCAACACTAAGATATGGGCTAAGCTGCATTGGTGCACAGTGGGTGATGAGGGAAAAAAGGGAAAGAGCTACGGGGCTTCAATCTGGTCGCGGGGAGAGAGGGAGGCTAGTGGGCGGAGGAGAAAAGGTTGATGAGGCCGTGAGGGGGCTACTATCGACTGGAGGTGGCTTGGGTCACAGTGGCATGTGGAGGAGAAAACCCATGAAAGAGAGGCATGGGCTTTGGGAAGGAGGGAGAAGTCTGTAGGGTAGATCAGAGTTGGGGTGGAGCCGGTATGGGGTGGCTGTCAGAGCTACTGGCTGCGGAGGGCTGGGCTAATGGGGGATGAGAGAGAGGGAGAGGGAAAGAGTTAGGGCTTTTGTGTTTTTAATCTAGGTCATTCATCCTAGCGTTCCAAATTTGATCCAACGGTAAAGATTTTAAACACAGACGGGTGAACTAAAATGCAACTAAGACCAAATTAAAATCAAACTTTATTTTATAAATCCCAAAGCAATATTTTTCATCGTAAAATATAATAATAAAGTTCTCTAAATATTTTAAGAGAAATAAATCCATCTACACAAAAGAGTTTTAAAATAAAATAAAATATTAAATATCACATAATATCATTAAAGAAATAAAATTATTTAAATAAAATGATTTTCTAAACTATACATAATTGTCGGGGCTTCACAATTTAAAAAGGCTGACTTGAAAATATGAGTTTGATTCAATAATACCAAAAATACCCCTCTTTAAAATAATTTTTGGACCCTTAAAATATTCTTAAAATATTTCGAAGACTTTAAAGCACTAGGTTTCATTAAAAAAAGATCACCAGATAAATTTAAAAACACAATTTCGATATTTAAAAATGCAAGGTAAGACTCGTGACCAATTGAAAGAAAGGGGTGGTTGGTCATAGAGATGTTCAATAAAGCAATGTTGGTGATGTAGTGTTGGCGATTGTAACAGGATCCTCACGCTCTTGTTACAAAAATATTCAAGGAAAAATATTATATAAGCTCTCAGTTTGTAGAGGCAAAGCTTGGTTTTAACCCTTATTTTATGTGGAGAAGCTTGATGGCAACACAAGGTTTGTTAAAGGAATGAATGGTATGGAAGGTTGGCAATGGTCACAATATCTCTTTATAGAATTAGAAGTGGTTGCCTCAATCACTTTCATTTAAAGTAAAGTAACCTGTGAAAGTCTTGGATGAAAACTCAAAAGTATGGAGTTGATAATTGAGGTTCTTCAATGATGGAATGAGAAACTAATATTTGATATCTTTGAGAAAGATAAAGCTATTCAAATATGTAGCATAGCTTGAGTAGAAGAGAGGTTGAAGACAAGGCAATATAGGGATACACAGAGAATGGAAAGTTTACAATGAGAAGTGCTCACTATGCAAGGAAAAATATTGCAATTATTACCCAAGGTGAATGCTCGAGTTGACAGGATAAAAACCAGATGTGGGATCCACCCACTGAAGATGTTACAAAAATTAACTTTGATGCAGCTTTGAATAAGGCAGAGCAAAAAATGGGAATAGGAGTGATAGCAGGAGACTATAAAGGGGAGATTATGTTCTATTTATATGCTGCCAAGAATTTTGACGGAAATTCTAAACCAACTAAAGCATGTGCCTTGTGGAGGGCTATGGAGATATGTATTGACCTGCACATATAGAAAGCATCTTTTGAAGGGGATGCCCAAAAAAGTTATCAATGATATTTACAAGAAGGAGGTTACAAGTGCATGGATGGGGCAAAAAGTGGAAGAAATCAAGTTCATTCTCCATCACAGATCTAATTGGGAAGTAAAGTTCAATTATAGAGAAGGAAATAGTGTGGCCCATGAACTAGCAAAGAGGGCACTACAAATGGGAGGAGAGGTGTGTTGGATTGAAGAAGGTCCATTTTATATTATGCCTATTGTTGAAAAAGAAAAGCCATGTATTGTTTAATTTTTCATTTTACTGATGAATGGAATGAAGCTTTTTATTGATTAAAAAAAAAAAAGATATGACGACTTGAAGTGAAGAAAAACAATTATCTCTTCTTCCAATCAACCTTTGTGAACGTGAGTTTGAACAAAATCCACTAACACCTGCAACGCCTTCATTGGTACTTATAAATATGATGACACGCCCATGTTCATTTTTTAAAATAGTTTAGCTGTTATGAATTTCATATTTGCATAACTGAATCATTAATTATGTGATTAGTAATTTTTCTTGCAAATAATTTTAATTGCAAGGAAAATAAACTTGTTAGTAATAAAACTATTTGCAACAAGAAATATTGTAGTTGGTAATATCAAGTAATTTGCAATGAAAGTCCAGATGTTGTCACATAATATAAAATCCAATGAAAATTTCTCGTTGCTAAAAAATAACCTTGCAATTAACTTTTTAGTATTCGTTACGGTAACATTAATTGCAATTACAATGTTTATTTGCAGGAATAAATTTCATCAGAAATAATCATATTTCATTCCAACTATTAGATTATTAACATGGAGTTTATTTTCATTGGAAAAAGTCATTATTTTCTTAGGAAATGAAGTTTATTTTACAAGGATAAACAAATCGTTGTAAATACTCATTATTTACAATGAAATTATCATCATTGTAAAAAACTTCATTGTAAATGATCATCACTAGCTTGTAACCAAAACAGACCAATCCTCCAACAAGAGTTTGGGATTAGGTTCAAGATTGATTGGTTGGAGTAGAGATTTTGGCTTAGTTAGGTCAACCTTGAACAACCTCAATTGTGATAGGTTTGGTCACCATTTTTTCCATGACTAAACTAATGGGATTGGTTCAAATGATTAGTTATAAATAAAAATATTTTTAGTTACTGAAAACACTATCCATCATCAAATAGAATGAAAAGTGTAACCAAACACCAAGTTTCATATTTGATCACAATAATTAGTTGTTCATAATCAAATGCATACACAACAAGCTGTTATCACTATCATGATGCTTCCATGGAAAGTCAATATAACTAATGATATATTGACGACCTTTTTTAAAAAATAACAAATATAAAAGTAACACGAGTATATAAGATCCTCAATTAAATTGGAGCATTTTATTGCCAATAAGGATTAATATAAAGATGACTACTCACACCAAAAAATAACGTGGTTTTAGATACCAAGAAGCATGTAAGGAAAACCATCGATTTATTTCATACAATTTTGTCATTCTTTCATTTGAGCATTGTGGTGTTGTTGGATACGGCTCATATAATTAGGCACAACTTCTTAATTTTTTTTTTAAATTTATAATTAATATATTTAATTCAATTCACATAGAATGAAGAATTCCCACATATGGAAAACAATCTCCATAATCAAATAGAATAACAAGTTTAAGGAAACATCTCTTTCATATTTAATCCCAATACTATTTACTCAAAACCAAATTTATAGATAATTGGCCATTACTACTATCATTAACGATGTCGAAAGAAAATCAGTGTATCTTAACAACATAGACAATTTGACAACCTTTTTGAGGTATCAAAAGCAAAACAATAACAGGAGTATATAAGATCTTCCATCAAGTTGGAACATCTTTATAGCCAATAAGGGTTAATATAAAGAAAACTCATAACACTAATGAAGAAAATGATGTAAGATAACGAGAAGCTTGTATGGATCACCATAGGATCTATTTCATACCATTTTCTACCACTTGCATTTGAAGATTGGGTTGGTGTTGGATCAGACTCCTTTCCTTTGCTACAACTTTTATCTAGTGGTGGTCCGCAAAGAAATAGATTTCCTTCATAGCTGGTTTTGTCAAATGTTCCAAATTGTCCTTTCCTATCTGGAACTTTACCTGATAGATTGTTGTTGGCCACATCGAATACCTCAAGAAAGGTCATGTCAATAAATTCTGAAGGAATTTCTCCACTCAAACTATTATGAGAGAGGTCTAAACTTTCCAATGATTCCAATTGCGAGAATGTTATTGGAAGTTTACCAGTTAGCTGATTATGAGACAAGTTTAGTGCATGCAATGAAGATATTTGGCCTATCGCAGGTGGGATGCCACCTGTTAGGTTGTTGCATGATAAATCCAATCCAGACATGTAACCAAGGTAATAACCCTTCCAAGAAAGATCCCTATGTTTGGTTACAAACTCAATCTGTACGTCTACATCAACATATTCAGTATATTGGTAAAAGTTACCAACCTTGTTTGAGAAACCTTTATATGTGTAAGCTGATAGCATAACTTGCCGACTTATAGGATATTTTTTTCCACTAAAACTAGGTTCTACTGTCTTCCCAAAATTTATTTCATTGAGGCATTGTGGTATGGTCCCAGAAAAATCATTCTTGGAAAGATCCATTATCCTTATTTCTCTTAACAAACACAACTGATTAGGAATTACACCAGTGAAACGATTGCCACTCAACAAAAGTGCCTTTAAGCCTTGAAGTTGTTTGATTTCAACAGAGATGCTGCCTGTAAAGTTGTTATCTCCAATATCCAATGTCAAAAGAGATGAGAAATTGAAAAGAACTTTTGGTATTGGTCCTGTGAAATTGTTCCCTTGCAAATATAGGTGTTTAAGCTCTGGTAGATTCAAGCAAAAAGGTAACAATCCCGTAAATAAGTTATGAGAAAGGTCTAAAGTATCTCTCATACTTAGTTCACATGGGATCTGACCATAAAAACCATTGCTAGCCATAATAAGAGTTGTCACGTATGACGTGTTCCCAAGCCATTAGGGCATTGTACCTGAAATTTTGTTGTTGCTGATATCTAAATACAACAGGTAAATAGTTGAATTAAGTACTGGTATGATACTTGTGAATTCATTATCATTCATAAGCAAAAATTTCTGGTTTCTCCCAATGAAAATTGCATCTTTGAAGCTGTTATGAGCAAGGTTCAATACTGTCAATGACAAGCAACCTGTATTTAATTCTCTTGGGACCCCGCCTGAGAAACTATTGAAAGAAAGATCTAATACCTCCAAATAAAGCATGCCACTAATTGAGGAAGGAAGATTACCTTCAAGATTATTATTGGAAAGATTTAGATATAATAAATTTGGAAAAATCTTGCCAATATTTTCTTGAAGTTTTCCGTCCAAGTGATTGGTTGAGACATCCATCCAGGTCATATCCGTGTGGATCAATGTTGGTAAATATAACTGACCCTCCAAATAGTTATTTTGAAGACCTAGCACGCGTAATCTTATATTGTTTTCAATCAACCAATTTGGAAAGCTTCCTTTCAGCTTACTGTGAGAAAGATTAACTGTATCCAGTTCATGCTGGACAAGAAGAAATTTCAAAATACTGCCAGTGAACTTGTTCAGAATACAGTTAGACAATTCAATGATCTTCAGCTGAAACAAAGAGGACCAACCCATGGGACCTTCAGTTTCTATTTCAACTTTATCCTTTTGGTTGTTGAATCTAAGAACCTCCAGGTTAGAGTAATTGGCAAATAAGTTGAATAAGGATAAACCCACAAACTGGTTATAACTAAAATCAATGTACTCGAGACTTGTTCTGCTAGCTTCTACATATGATGATGAAGCATGTCCATTGAATTTGTTAGTGGAAATATCTAACACCACAAGAGATGTCATATTGTTTATGCATGGAGGTGGGATCCCCTCAAAGTAATTGTGAGATAGATCTAACACTTCAAGCTTCTTCAATGCACAAAATTCTGTCAAAAGAAATAGCATGAAAATTGATTATGCTCTACTCTAACAATTAGTCAAACCAATCACCTTTATTCTCAATATATAAAAAAAAAATGTTCAATTCATAAGTAATTATAGATCATTAGGGTAATGCTAACAAAGTGTAAATGCTTGTGCAAAAGTAGTTTCCCAACAGATTGAGAAATGATTCCCAAGAACAAATTTTCACTGATATCCAAATTAATTCTCTAACTTGCTTAAATTGGCCAGTTCTACAAGAGGGATGGTGTCAAGTTTACCAGCTAACTATAAATTAAGATGGACTGCTTATGTTTTTCTCCCACCAATTAGTTACCATGCACTCTTTTGATACTAATTCATAAGCTTGGACTTATAAGTGTAACTCTGATCATAATTGCTTTTTCAGTTTTAATTATATATTTGTAAAAAAATCACAATTGATTTTATAACAAATATATGTTTGAAGAGGCAAAAGTATTCCTAATATTAACCCTAAGCAACTCCAATCATGAAAGTTGATAATTTCATATTTTTATGTGTATATTCTTATTAAAACAATGGATACTTGACACTATGGAACTTCAAATTAAGGTCATAGTTACATTGTGTTCTAGCTTCATGTGTAGTGGATGCAAAAGATCTTTATAATACTAATTCTTCATGAGATAATACAACTTTTTCTTACCTTGGGTTGCTAGTTGTCCACTAAAATGATTACCAGACAAGATAAGAACCTCCAAGTTGCTTAAATTTGCTAGCTCTGCATAACAGTTAAAAAAAACAATCACATTTTAATTATAGCATAATAGAACTTCTTGTAACATATTTCATGCTGCCATTGCATGAGCCCCTACTATCACTAATCATGAGTATCATCATTACCTTAACGTCAATGATTTAGATTTAGATTATCAAATCAATGTTATGATTTCAAGTCTTTTTTTTTTTTCCTCTAAAGTAATATGAAATTCAAGTTTAAAATCTTGTCCAAATCTAAATAATCTTGACATTTGACTCAAAGCGGCACATACAAACGTAATTTACTTACGTTTGTATCTCAATGGCTACGAATCCATGCATTAAAATTATTGTTCAAATGCCAAAGAGAAAGATTAATTCAGGTAATTTTTGTTTCCATAAAAAATTATGTGTTTTTTCAATTAACATGCATGCTATATATATCACATACATGTAACCTAACAAATGGCATCCTAAAAAATTAACATACCTTTGGTTGGAAAGGATCCTGTCAACGCATTCCAAGCAAGATTGAGAGTCTTAAGAGATTTTACTGCAGCAATTGATTGAAGGAAACTAGTTTCGTTGAGGGAATTTTGACTAAGATCTAATATCTTCAAGTTCTCCAATCTTGAAAACATTTCCCAACCTGGACCAATTGAAAAGTGTGGAAAAGTGTTGATTGAAAGATGATGAAAGAATAATCCAATATTTGTCCACATATAATAAGCTGAAGTACCAATTGAGTATTTAATAGTAAGGCTGCCATCGATCAGTCCAAAAATCAGCATACCTTTGGTTTCCACAAGACATATGTGTTTTTTTAATTAATATGCATGCTATATATGTCACATACATGTAACCTAACAAATGACGTCCTAAAAAATTTACATACCTTTGGTTGGAAAGGATCCCATCAACTTATTCCGAGCAAGATTGAGTGTCTTAAGAGATTTGATTGCAGCAACTGATTGAAGAAAACTAGTTTCGTTGAGGGAATTATGACTAAGATCTAATATCTCCAAGTTCTCTAATCTTGACAACATTTCCCAACCTGTACCAATTGAAAAGTGTGGAAAAGTGTTGATTGAAAGCTCATGAAGGAATAATCCAATATTTGTCCACATATTATAATAAGCTGAAGTACCAATTGAGTATTTAATAGCAAGGTTGCCATCTATCAATATAAAAATCAGCATACCTTCGGTTCCAAAGGATCCCGTCAAATGACATGAAGCAAGATTCAGATTCTTAAGAGATTTGATTTCAGCAATTGATTGAAGAAAACTAGTAGTTTCGTTGAGGTAATTATTGTCACTGAGATCTAATATCACCAACTTCTCCAATCTTGACAACATTTTCCAACCTGTATGTAGTTAATTTACTAATTTATTTTATTATGAAATAAAGAAGAAAATTATACAAGAATGTATATATTTAGAAGAAATTTAGCGATTTATAACGTATGAACTACGTATTCAAGATTCAAACTTTTGGATAACATGACGTAATAATCATGAATACCTTAGAAGAGATGCACATAATTAAGTCCATTGGAAACGGTAATCATGATCAATACCTTCACCATAATTTACTCCTTGCAAATGATTATGCGCAAGACTCAATGCCGAAAGAGATGTAATCCCACTTAGAGATGATATGATGCTGTCATCAAAGCCATTATTATTGAGTTTCAATGTCTCCAAATTTCTCAATACGGCGAGCCTTTCGAAACCTTGCAGATAAATTATATACCATATCCACCAAGAATCATGATCATCTAATAAGGAATGCACCCAAGTCAATTAGAAACGGTCCAAAACATGATTAAAATAAAGGATTAAGTATTAATACTCATGATAAATATGTGAGAGTGAAAACAAAATAATGACAAATTAAACAAAGTAACGAGGACTAGTGCTGTAATTGAACACGTACGCTTAAGAAATCCAATATAAAGGCTAAAAAAGCTTACACGTCATTCATCTTTAGAAAAATTAGTTTAATTACATTCAGAAAAATCCCAATCATTTCTTAATTTCTTACCTTCTTCTCTTAAACATCAAACACATCAAAGCCATGGATTAAGTTTTAGAGCTTATTATATAATATGATCTACTAAAATCATAATAACAAAAAG
This sequence comes from Carya cathayensis, assembly GCA_011037825.1. Taxonomy (NCBI): domain Eukaryota; kingdom Viridiplantae; phylum Streptophyta; class Magnoliopsida; order Fagales; family Juglandaceae; genus Carya; species Carya cathayensis. Next base: position 723,591 of record QGSO01000185.1, read on the forward strand.
ACTTAAACTTGCATGTCAATAAAAAATAAAAAAATAAAAACACTTAAACTCGTAATAATTAATTAGTACTATTAATTAAGGACAAATTTATACACGAGAGTATAAGTTAATGAAACGGTATAAATTAATAATACGAACATTGCAGGATCAGGAAAGACAATGTGTGTGTGTGTGTATTTAAATATTTTTCCTTTTCACATTTTTTTAATATATTTAAATATTTTTAAAAAAATAAAAAAATATATATCAATATACTGAGAGGGTACCATTGTACCTATTGGAGCTTATATCCAGTGTGTTCAAATTTCTCAACGTAACTAATTCTACATTAATAATTCAAGTTGAAGAAGATAACGAAAGATTAGACACTTACATGAATGCTTTGATTTAAAATAATTAAATAGAAGATACTTTAATTACCTTGTGCTGGAAAGTATCCCTCCAACTTATTATGAGTAAGATTTAAAGTCTTGAGCGAAGTGATAGCACCGAGAGATTGTATAATGTTGTCGTCATCAAAGAAGTTAAAACCAAGGTTTAAAATTTCCAGATTCCTCAAGGTTGAAAGCTTTTCAAATCCTGCAAAATATATCTTACAAAATTACAGTTTGTAAAATTACACGTCCATTAGTATAAAAGTAATTATATTAAAGACCTTTAATTTATATATAAAACTAGTGTTTTGAACAAAAAATATAAGAACTTAGGTAATTTTAGAATTTTTAGTTGATATAATCTAGACTTTTCCAAGAAGGATATACAAAGGCATTATTACAAATAAGATTAAAATTAAAAGTAATAGACACAACATGTGAATCTCATAATGTTATATATTTGGAGTATAAGATAATTATAAAACTCCTCATTCCTCACAACATATATAAAACTCCTCATTCCTCACAACATACCTTCATCTGGTATGCAACCATTGATTGCATTACATGATAGATCAAGACTTCTTAACTCCTTGAAAGGCTCTAATAGAGACACATTTAACAACCATCGTTCCTCATATTTCACTCTTTCGTTCTGGAAAGAAGGATCATTACAATAAGGATCTTGCATTAAATTATCGAGGGACAGTTCTATCACATGACCTGGGGTGGAGTTACAGGTGACCCGCTCCCAACCACAACAATCACTCTTCTCATGGTCGACCCATGAAGGAAGAAGATAGTCTAAATAAGTGTGAGACCGAATGGATATAATAAGAAATGGCTTCAAGTAAAGCAGACCAACTCTCTCTTCCTCAAAGCAACCCATGTACTCATGAGTTTGAACAAAAACCACTAAAACCCAAAGCAAAGCCTTCATTGAGAAATAATATTGTAAGACACCCATATTCATTTCTATCTAAAATCTGCTTGTTTTGGCTATTCTACTGTGAGTATCATGGCTTTCCACAACTCAAATATATATAAGGAAAATGGAACACTGAATCACTTTAGAGTGGTTGAAATTGACAGTTAAGAGCTATATTGACTTAGAATAATTAATAACTAAACCCATATCTTACGCAGTAGTGGAGACCACTAATGCCTTAACTTCCACGTTTAGATAGATTAATATGGGTTGCCTCATTTTCCACATTGATGTTAAGACATATATATA